>CM041777.1:470239733-470506612 GCA_023374045.1 Limonium bicolor | reverse complement strand
GATCGCATAATCTTCATGAAGATTCATTGACCGCGATCAGGAGACAAAGAAGACATTTGTTCGTTCCTTAAGGCAACGACAAAACCAACAAACGCACTCCCTACACAAATAATCAAATACCGCAGGCGAATGGCAATAAACTCTCTTCCTCAACAGGCGAATGTGGAAAATTGCACGACCACACGCCCAATGCTCCGAATTGCCAGATTTTATACCATATGAGGAAGCGGAACTTGCAGAGACATCGACCATTCGCATGGAGCATAAGTCGATACAGTTGCAAATGCAGCAACTTTTTGCTCAACCATGACCGCTTGGTCAACTCCCGTCTCCAACGCTAAATTTATCAACGGGAGTATGCGAGATCGTTCATATCTCTATCGATATCTCTGATCACTCTGCCAAGTAGCCAAAGGCTAAGTGTAGGGCAGCCCCACGCGTCTAGTCTTCTTGCACCACAGGGGAGTCATTTTCTTCTTAATTACTTTTAATTTTATCTGTTACAGTCTTTCTTTATTATTTTCTTTTTCCTTCGAACACTGGGGACAGTGTTCCTGCCAAGTGTAGGGCAGGGATCCCCCTTAAAAATATATATGTTTGTTTATAAATAATATGCATAAGTTGTGAGTTTTATCGATGTTTTACTAAACTTTTTGCATGTTTTTGATTAAGATGAGATTAGGAATGACTAAAAGCTTGTTCCTCAAGAGGTAAACTTTTTAATGACTTGTAGATTCCTGTTTTTAACTTCTTGATTCTTTTTATTTAAACATGAGTACATGATCTTTCTCCTAATTCTTTCCTTATTATACTTCTGGGTGTTATTCTTTTCTTTCCAAATTGTGAAAAATCTTTGGGTACAATCTTAAATAGGGTTTTTGTGAAAAAAAAGAAAGAAGAAGAAGAAAAGAAGAAAAAAAAGAAAAAAATCTTCTTCCAAAGGAAAAGCTTATATTCCTTGAGGTTGCAAAAATTGCTCAGAATAAAAGCAAGAAACGAGAGTTTTTCCTTTTGTTTCTCCCTAAATTCCCCGTTCTTCAATGCAAAAAAAATCATGGTTGATTCAGAAACCCTTGCAAAATAGGGCTGAATATAAAAACCATCGATGAGTGTCTTGGCCACATTCAGAAACTCTTGAAAAATAGAGCTGAATGATGGACCGGAAAAAGGAGAGATTACAAATCCCTTATGCAAAATAGCCCAAAAGTTTTTGAACGATTTTGAAAGTCTGTATTTTATACCCATTAGTATGTTTTGATGGATAAGGATGATTAAGTGATACTTGTGAAATAGAGTCAGAGAGTTGAGTTGAGAATATTATCTTATTGTGAAATACCCCGTAATTAAAAACAGTGATTAATTAGGTTAATTATATTTTAAAGGCTTAATTACACCAAAATAAATATAAGGGAACAAATCCCGAAGAAAACGGACCTTTAAAATGGGTTAAAAGCATAAACGAACCTTAAAGCACGTTTTTCGAGGAAACCGGGAAAACGGACTTTAAGCGGGTCAAGTAGACTCGTAACAATTTGGTCAACTAAATAATCACTAACAATATTGGTGGAAGCTTTAGAACCAATAAAATCAATTTTTAAACGAGAAAATTCCGGAAAATGGGTACCGGTTAGTGAAAACTGTAACAACCGGTAGGTAAGTTGTGGGGTAAGAGTGCAAATAAAGAAACTTAGTGTGTCCACTTTTGCAAATAAAAGTTAAAAATCTGTGAGATGGGCATGTGGGGGCGCCGATTTTTATGAGTCTCCCCCTCTCTTTATTTGTCTTTAGTAACAAAAGGACAAGAGAATAAATAAAAGAGCAAAATTTTATTCTCTCTCTCCTCACTCCCTCCTTCCCACACGTTTCTCTTTCCCTCTATTCTCTCTTCTTCCTCTTGCACTGCGACAGCCATGGAGAATGGGAAGAACTCACACAACTCCTCCCTTCTCTCCTCTTGTTAACCCACTAATCTTGCTCCAAAAATTACAAAATTAGTACCATTGTAATCCCCTTGCAAAGGAGAACATTCCCTCCTTTCAAAAATCCGAAGCCTCCACTTTCATTTTTATGGGTGTTCACCATTGGAGATTTGAAGCCACCATTAGAAGCACTTCACCTCCTTAACATCTTGAGGTAAAAAGAAGTTCGAAAATCCATGGTTCCTAGCCCTTGTTTGCATTTTAAGAATTCTCAGTTTTGAACTCTTGGTTCCTTGTTTGCTTCAGCCGATTTTGGTTCCTCTTGGGCTAGGAATATTGTTCTCTTGCTAGTCAAGAACTTCATCTACTCATTGAAAGGTAACACTCTTTCTAAACCCTAAAACTTAAATTCTAAGGTTAGTGTAAAATGAAGCTAAATGGTATTGTGTATGTGTATGTGCTGTAGCACTTGTGTGTGTTGAGTCTCATGGGGACCGAGAACAACGGAAGAGGAAAGGAAGAGAAGGAAAAAGGAAAAGAAAAGAAAAAACTAGAAAGACAAGGTAATTGTGCTTACCTTGAACTAGTTGTATATGTAGTATTGTAACAGTTTTAGTGAAGTAGTAGAAATGAGTAATGTATTGAGTATGAGTAGTAGTAATGTAAAAATGTATTGGAGAAGGAATGTAACAGCTTTTGAAGTTTTAAATGAGTTTTAAAAACTTGGGAAAACATTGGGTATTGATGGAGTATGTGCAGGAATTTTATGTTGTTGAAGTAGTGTGAAATTGTGTGTATGGTGTATTGAATAAACATGTTGTGAATGAGAAATTGGGAAACTGAAATAGTGTGTGAGCAAAGCAAGAAATATAGGGAGGACTATGTCAAATTTTGTGTAGAAAGGAGAGGACTTAAGTTGTTTAAGAAGAGAGGAAGTATTTGGAGAAGTTTAAAAGGGATGTCATTAGCTGGTAACAGAATTGGAGAATGAGTATGTTAAGGGAATGTAACTAGAAGTGGACTAGTGTATTTAAGATGCCAAGAGTGACATTAGTTGAGGAAGTAAGGAGGATAGAAAGTTTGAATTGAGTAAAAATCTGTAGCATTTGAGGAAGGGAGGAAAGAGCAAAATCTGTAGCATTAGTGAAATACAACTAGTATAAGTGTTGGATTGAAATGAGGAAGAAGGTTGTAAGTGAATGTAGGGATTGAGTAGTAAGTTTAGAGGATGAACCAAGGTGATTTAGAGGGCTTAATTAGTGCCAAATCATGTGGGAAGGTATTGGTAAAGATTGGGGAAACAATGGGTAAAGAAAACACCAAAAACAGATTTTAAACTGAAGTACTGGGCCGGACCGGACTGCGACCGGACTTGCAAGTTCGGTCGAGCCCAGATTTACAAAGACGGGAAAGCTTTGGAATCGACCGGACTTGCGACCGGACTTGCAAGTTCGGTCGCGACCAGAAAATTCTCCCGTCAGAAACCTTCTGGAATGGACCGAACTTGCAACCGGACTTGCAAGTTCGGTCGGCCAGAAAAATTTCCGTTAAGCAGAACGGATACTTGCGGGAAAGCGAACTTGCGACCGGACTTGCAAGTTCGGTCGGGCCAGAATTTTCCCGTACTGATAGCTACTGGAATGGACCGGACTTGCAAGGTCGGTCGCAAGTCCGGTCGGGCCTTAAAAAAAAAAAAAAAAAAAAAAAAAAAAGAGTATTTTTACCATATGATTATAACAATCATATGTATATGTATATATACATATATATGCCTATATGCATATATATGTGGTAGTAAATTATAAATGAAGTAGTAAAGGTAAGGAAGCAAGAATAAGAGGTAATGAGAAAAGAATGGTATAATAATCAAGTATGAATGTAAAGGAGTAGTAGGTATATATTAGGAGTGTTAATGAAGGAATAAGTTGGATCAATAATAGACCATTGATCATACAACTTCATGTATGTATAGGAATCAAATAGTTGAGCTCCAAAGGAACCGGTAGTACGAATACGACGGTGAACGGTATGATTTCTTCATGCCCTGTATCCTAACTTGGTTACCCCGATTTGTGTGCTTATGTGATCACCAACAAGATAAATGCATGAATCGGATTTATATTGCACATAATTGTGTTTGAACTATATTGTTCTTGTTTATTGCTCTTGAACATTTAGTTTGTATAATTCATGAAATGAGTGAATGGAAATGAAGTGTATGTGTAAGTATGAGTATTTGTGTATTGTATGTATGTATGGAAGTAAGAATGGACTTCTACTAATTCCTAACAACCTAACTCCTAACATGAGTAATGAGTAAAATGGAATGAGTAGAAGCCCGATATAGTTTCGGCCACGCGTGAGGATAAGGAACCACAAGAGGTTGGAACCGAATCCTGGCTATGATCTTTTCCTTGGACCAATTCCCTTGTATGGGTAGCATCCTGGATTAGTGGGCCATCCTAAAGCCCGGTGGTGGGAGGTAGTACTCCCTGCCCGGAGGTCACACCGACTTAACTGGAAGTAAAGTATGTAAGGAGTAAGTATTGTATGTGTATTGGTCTTGACTATTGTAAGTCATTGCCCAGTAAAAGAGTATTGAACACCCGACTAACCCGGGTGTGTAAAGAAGCTAACAACCTTCTGTGTGAATTGGAGAAGTGTATCTCCGTATTGCGTATCGGGTATGTAATGAGTATGTATTGTGCATGTGTATTCTGAAAGATGGTAAGTAAGTATTGGTTGACTTGTATTGTCTTCCAAGCATGTATTGTACCGTGCGTATGTATGTATACCTTGTGTAGTATTGTAGTATTGTGAATGAGAGTATGTATGTATGTAAGTATGTATGTAAGTATGAATGCATGTATGTATTGCAAAATGAATTGCATGTATTCGACCAAATGGTCGGCGTACCCTCGCTAGTACGCGGGGTATGCGGTTATCATATTCAGCGAAAGCTGACCCCCTCGGGGGAACGTTTTTAGTGCGCAGGTACCGAAGCGGATGTGGTCAAGGTGAGAGACCGGCGACTACACTTCGATAGGTAGAAGTGGAATGTAAAGGTGTACTAAATGGCACACCCTTGTACTTAGCAAGTATGTAGTTGTGAGAAATGGGTAGTGGTTAGACCTTTAAAGAGTATGTATGAACTTGGAAGGAGTATCGTATTGTATCTGGAACTTAGTAAACTCGGTATGTGTAGTGTATTATCTTGTATTGAATTATGGAGTATTGTATTGGATGGAGTATTGTATCGAATGGAGTACTGTAGTACTTAGTGAGTAATGGGAGTATGTATTGTAATTGTGTAGTACTCGGATGTTCCGGTCCATCAGACCGATGCTGTATGTAGTAGTAGCCTTGTTGGTCACGTGGGTGACTAACGGCAGTGTATCACCCCGTTGAGTATGTAAGTATCCGCTGCGTGGATCTGCATTGTATAAGGAGATTGGACGGTAATGACGGTATTAGCGGTAGGGGTGTTACAAAAAGTGGTATCAGAGCGAAGTATCGCTCTGATGACTGGAAATACCGAGTCTAGGAATACCGAGTTAGGAATTAGAAGCTTAGGGCTAAGGGCTGAGTGTTAGCATCAGAGATATGCTAGTTAGGAACTCCCGGTGAGTACCGGATACCTACAACACCAGTCCCGCCCACCGCAATCCCCATTGTATAACTTGTGAAAGGACGCCAGAGAGAAGAAAAGCTTTCTCATACTCGGGGAAAACCCGATCTGGCAGTTGTGAGGTCATCACACAGTAAACAAGAACTGACATGTAGTAGATTCCAAGAACTGGAAGTCCCGGAGATGGATCCCGGTTGAACCACAACACCCGCACTTAATAGCGGTAGGATGAGCACTCCAACCACGAGGAGGCAGCAGCTTACAACAGCATGGGGCGACGTGCTTAGCAGTCGCGAAACCTAGCTAGTCAACCAACAACAGGAAAGAAGCACTAACCGTGCAACGAAATGGAAACGGGAGCAGTAATGAAACCCGAGACACAAGTCTGCGGGACAACAGTAATAGCCAAGCAACACCACCAACGGTGAGCTAGCTGGCTAAGGACATAGTCGGGAGTGACTGACTCCAAAACCACGACGCCATTAAGGTTGCAATACCTGGCCAATATAGCTCAGACAAATACAAGAACAACCATGAGATACAATCTAATAGGACTACAAGCGTAGTACCTAAACAAGGAAGGCTCAGTAACCACCCCAAGGGTGTGGGAGCGAGCCACAAGGAACGACACTAGACCAAATAGAACGGGAACCTCCAAGGAGTGGAGAAGTACCGAGATCTACGACAGCCATGTCTAGACCACCGAGAAGCTACCTAAAGGATCGAGTATACCAATTGTAGATCAATAAGATCAAGGGAAGAGTCAACAAGACTACCAAATGCGAGTGGAAACCATACCGTGATCGGTATAGGATTACTCAAAAACCACCAGTACCACGCACTTGCCACGGCAAGTGCAGTAAGAACATGAGTATGTAAAGGAGCACTAACACGTCACGAGTACATAGTAATGTACGGTGACCGTAACGAAACAACTACAGGATCACACATCCAAACGACTAGGAGTATGGAACCTTGGAAAGGCCTAACGGCCCGACCACCGTATCTAGAATATACCGGTCAGCGAGAAGCTAGACTTGGTCAAGACCTCAAACATGGCTATGCCATGAGAGACTTCTTTAACACCGAACCATATTTTAAAACCCAAAAATTTTCCTTTCAAACCACAACCTTTCTTTAAAACCTTGGATTTTAAAACCAAACCAACAGAATTACGGTGAGTATCATAGAATGATACAAGAGGAGTTGGCAACAGAATACTTCACCTAGGCGTGTGACGAACACTACGAGTGTACCCATTACGGGATGTGGGACAACCGCCTCCGAAGGAGCTTGCGGGCCTGACATATAGTTTGGGTAAGTGGTAACGTATCAACATGGTACCCCACGTATGTATACATGTAGTGTACGACACACGGGAAGTAGTCAACTCCGTTCTACGGACCATGAGTAAATTCAAACCAGAACAACTGGACACCTCAGGCGATCCAGGAGAAGGAACTCAACTAAGAGATAAGTATAAAGGAACTCAGAGAATCCATCTGAAGATAAGGAATGAGGATTAGGAAGTGCAAAGGGCACAAACTGGTAAGTATAGGCATTGGATATGCCTCAAGGACTTCAAACAACTACATGGCAGCTGGAAAGTATACCCAGCCTAAACACAGTAAGGCAGTTGCCTAACGTGAACACCACAATGCTCAACAAACGGGACAGAACTCCCTTAAGCAATCACAAGATTACTACGAAGCACAATCCACCATCAAAGAGAATATTAAACCTAGTCTTAAGCACTAGGAGCAAGTATAAACAACCTACCAAAGAACGGGAGACGCTATAACCCTAAAGGGAATAGCTCAAACACAATACCACAAGGCGGTATAGTAGACACAACATATCATAAACATCAGCCGGATGTAACGGCGTGATCTAACGGCACCCAGGAGCAATCCTTGAAGGGTGTCTGAGATAACAACAGCTGAACAAGTGTCGTGATAAGAGCACGGAAGCTAGAACAAACATCCGGGTAAGACACCGAAGGGATTTCGCATGGCGGAAAATACCCTGAAATACACAAAGGCACGATTAGTACCAGATTGCTAAAAGGGTCTCCTATGAACGGAAGTGTGATGTCACGACTTGCCATGGAGCCCAGTAATACCTCCAACCCTACGATGGTATACTAGGAGTGGGAACGTGTATAAGCAGCTTGCAAAGGGCATAGCTTGCAGCAATAAGGCTTAATGGCCACAAACCAAATACGTTGTGTAAACTAAAATGGTTGCAAAACCACACCATTTGATAATAGGAATTGTAAGAGATATTGTCTATATGACAAGAAATCAACAACTGGACCATCAATTCAAACCCAACATCCTGAGTGTCTTGGAGTAATGGTCAACTCAGGGTCACTGTCGCTAGAACATCAGTCTAGTATACAATTGACGAGCTCTTAATTACCCTTCATGCCTTCTATAAGCACAGAGGCATAGGAATCGTATTAGTGCCAACATTGCTCTAGTCCACACATAGACACTATGAGAACTCGAGGAAAGGTATCTCTCGTTAACCAAAGACCACCAATGCGGTGATGATGTGAACCCTTAGAAAGAGGCTTCCGTCTACCATAACAACAAAACTTGTGCATACAGATATTGCCAAGAGAGACAACGAATAAGGAAATGAGATTTCCAAACCACTACGCCTACAAGAGGCTGTGAACTGTAGAAGCACATCGCTTAAGAGAATCGAAACTCGAAGGAGTAAGTATACTCCTTATGCACCCAATCATGTGGTGAACCATGGTATAAATACTTACATGATAAACCTTATCATGAGACCTATGAGTGGAAACACACCCCTCAACAAGAACCTTCACTTGTTAGTGATAGAATGCCCTCCAATTGGAGAACGGGACCAGAAAACCCTTGAAGTTTTGGGGATGTCCCGGTAATGTACATGCAAAGGTAAAACCGCATAGCTAGAGCCTATGATCAATACTCAGCACAATGAGACAGTAATTGTCAAAACAATCGATGAGTGTGCACATTACACACCATGAATGACCAACGCTCAAGAGAGCTTGCAACACGATAAACCACTTCATCCTTGGTCAACTAGGATATTTGACAAACTATATCATGAATGAGGAAGTAATGTGAGGTAAGCTAACCTACACATGAAACCTAAATTGAAATAAAACATCCCCACAATGGGAAGATAATAGTATTGCGGTATGCTACGACAACCGTCATACATATGACTAGGAACCTCCTAGTGTTTGTACACCATAAGGAAATGGTGCCAACGATAATGGCAAGGAATAAAGGTAAGCTACCACAGTAACGGAGACCGTAAAAACGATGTTGTATAGTGAGTAAGAATACAGTGCGCAACAAGCGACCGGAATGAGGAAGTAGTTTGGACAATGACACGAAGTATAAGTATGAGATAACAAGCAGAAATATTCATCCCTATCACATAAGTGATTTACTGCCAAGCGTTTACGCCTCTGCACTCTGTATGACTGAGTGTTTTGGTATTGCACTCGCGCAGTAATGATCTAATGCGATAGCTAGGAATATGGGAAATGTAAACCGCAGTAAACCCTTCTTTCACCAACAACATGGCATAGGCCAGTCAAGCAAGCTTAGCAACAAACCGTGCGGCCTAAGGCCAAAGAAGCACGGAGAGTGTAAGCACACTAACAATCACAAGATGTGAATTCCATTGGAATAAAAGGTGAAAGATGACCGAAGAAAGTCACTTGGACCGACGCGTTGAGAATGCAAGGTCATACAAGCAAAGAACACTTGTACTGAACCAGAAGAACTGGTATTATTCAGAAGCTAGTGACAACAGAGGAAGCACTGCAACTAGGTAGTGACTTAACCTCGCCCGACAACAAGTCGGAGGAACGTAGGGAATAATCGTGGGAGTACGAATAGTACGTGTAATAGATTACCAGAGAGCTGGTTACAATCTAAAAACTCATTGAGTTCAAACAGCGGTAAAAGAATACCACACTGTTGGTAAACCTTATTTCCACAATAGAGGGATAAAAAGGTGATGTATAGCACATTAAGGATAACATGAAGGGTGAGTAACCCAAGTTATCGGGGTCGCACAGCAGAAGCTAGTGGGCCCTAGCTAGACACCTAGTAAGTATGAAAGAATGGCTATTAATGCCTTGAAGCCTAATAGGCTAGAACTGAATTAATTATGAGTTAAATAAACTCATATAGGAATCCTCGGTGCAAAGACTAAACCATTGGTATGGTTAAGACCCTTTGACCAGAGCATATTGTATAGTGTATTGTAGTGAAGCTAAACGCTTCAGATTGCCCCAATCGAGTGAACCAATGTTTAAGAGTAACATATGGTAGATACGTGGGCGTAATCCCTTTTAAGGGGGGTAGAGCGAAAACCGCTTAACGAAAGTTTCATGAATAAAACACAGAAACTATAATGTGCATAGCACAAATGAGAATCGAGTTGATGATTAGTACTTATGTCAGATAAACATAAGTATTCATTCATATTGTAATTGCGGTAATTAGGCACAAGAGGTGCGAATACCATTGGATGAATATAACCATCTTGTAACCCTAGTGTAAAAGTATTAGTAAAGAGGAGTATACTAACTCTTGGGGAAACGATAATCCCGGTAGTGTGTGCCTATCTGAAGTTAGACATGGCATTACGATGCTTGAGTCGGTATAAAACCAATGTATAACCTAGAGGAAATCGAGTTCCCTAGGTGATTGTCTTGAGACAATTGAGAATGAGTAGTGGACGGAGCTCCACAAGTATTGTATTCTTAAAGAAGTAGTACGGGTTAACTATGAGTAGTAGAGGAATGTAACCCACGAGTGGTGTATTCGTAAGTATGTTATTGGAAGTAAATTGAGGACAGCGGAATTTCATAAGTAATGTATTCCCTAGTCAGAATAGTAGAGATAATAGAGGGTAATGGAAGGAAGTAGAGAAGATTGATGAAATGAGCATTTAGGCATCGAATTCTGAGGAAAGTATTTGGGAAGTAGATTGAGAATGATGATGGACTGAATTCCATCCTTTGGAGTTGTGTGAAATTGTAATTATGACAGGAAGAGTAAAAAGGTAGAAAATGAAAATGATGATGAATTATCTGTTGTTTGAAACGGATGTGGGAAGTCGAACTTGATCCTGATCAGATCAAGGGAAGCCGAACACAAAATGGGGTGGAAAGATAGTTCAACACTGGTGCTGATCACATCAGGGTCGAACGATTCTTGAAGCTCCCCTCAAGTGGTCACAAGAATCACGCATATGGTAGAAGCAATAAATACGAACTGGAATTGGGAGTTGTATGCTTTGGAGAATTTCTAAGTAGTAGTTGGAAAGAATTTTTTAGCCTGAAGATAAAGGATTTGCTAGAAGCGTATGCCTGAGAAGGTAGTAGAGTATCGTATTGTATTATTCCAAGGGCAGCGGGACAGAGAAGAGTCCTGTGTCTAGATGACCTGAGTGCCTGCAGGATTGTAATGTGTACTGCATTGCTTCGGGTTAGCATTGCGTAGTATGTATGTATTGTAATTGTACTTTGGTTGGCACATGTAGTGCTAATTGTATTTATTGGCACAAGTAGTGCTAGTAGTAATGAGTATGGTATGTGTATGGTATGTGCGTAATGAGTAATGCATTGGTGTTGTACGGTATACAACACGAATGACAATGGATTGTGTATTGGGTATGAATTGTGTATGTGTATGGTATTCGAAGTAAGTATGGTACATGGCATCTGAATTGTGTATGCTGGTAGTGTAAGAATTGTGAACACCTTGTAAGGTGGTAGTAGAATGTATCGTGGCAACTGACTTGCCAAATGAGTGGGAATGGTAAACTGTAACCTTGAGCAACTTTGAGGGCAAAGTTTCTTAAGGGGGGTAGATTGAAATACCCCGTAATTAAAAACAGTGATTAATTAGGTTAATTATATTTTTAAAGGCTTAATTACACCAAATAAATATAAGGGAACAAATCCCGAAGAAAACGGACCTTTAAAATGGGTTAAAAGCATAAACGAACCTTAAAGCGTTTTTCGAGGAAACCGGGAAAACGTGACTTTAAGCGGGTCAAGTAGACTCGTAACAATTTTGGTCAACTAAATAATCACTAACAAATATTGGTGAAGCTTTAGAACCAATAAAATCAATTAAACGAGAAAATTCCGGAAAATGGGTACCGGTTAGTGAAAACTGTAACAACCGGTAAGTTGTGGGGTAAGAGTGCAATAAAGAAACTTAGTGTGTCCACTTTTGCAAATAAAAGTTAAAAATCTGTGAGATGGGCATGTGGGGGCCGATTTTTATGAGTCTCCCCCTCTCTTTATTTGTCTTTAGTAACAAAAGGACAAGAGATAAATAAAAGAGCAAAATTTTTTTCTCTCTCTCACTCCCTCCTTCCCCCACGTTTCTCTTTCCCTCTATTCCTCTCTCTTCTTTCGCACTGCGACAGCCATGGAGAATGGGAAGAACTCACACAACTCCTCCCTTCTCTCTCTTGTTAACCCACTAATCTTGCTCCAAAAATTACAAAATTAGTACCATTGTAATCCCCTTGCAAAGGAGAACACTTCCCTCCTTTCAAAAATCCGAAGCCTCCACTTCATTTTTATGGGTGTTCACCATTTGGAGATTTGAAGCCACCATTAGAAGCACCTCACTCCTTAACATCTTGAGGTAAAAAGAAGTTCGAAAATCCATGGTTCCTAGCCCTTGTTTGCATTTTAAGAATTCTCAGTTTTGAACTCTTGGTTCCTTGTTTGCTTCAGCCGATTTTGGCTTCCTCTTGGGCTAGGAATATTGTTCTCTTGCTAGTCAAGAACTTCATCTACTCATTGAAAGGTAACACTCTTTTCTAAACCCTAAAACTTAAATTCTAAGGTTAGTGTAAAATGAAGCTAAATGGTATTGTGTATGTGTATGTGCTGTAGCACTTGTGTGTGTTTGAGTCTCATGGGGACCGAGAACAACGGAAGAGGAAAGGAAGAGAAGGAAAAAGGAAGAAAAGAAAACTAGAAAGACAAGGTAATTGTGCTTACCTTGAACTAGTTGTATATGTAGTATTGTAACAGTTTTTGGAGTAGTAGAAATGAGTAATGTATTGAGTATGAGTAGTAGTAATGTAAAAATGTATTGGAGAAAGGAATGTAACAGCTTTTGAAGTTTTAAATGAGTTTTAAAAACTTGGGAAAACATTGGGTATTGATGGAGTATGTGCAGGAATTTTATGTTGTTGAAGTAGTGTGAATTGTGTGTATGGTGTATTGAATAAACAGGTTGTGAATGAGAAATTTGGGAACTGAAATAGTGTGTGAGCAAAGTAAGAAATATAGGGGAGACTATGTCAAATTTTGTGTAGAAAGGAGAGGACTTAAGTTGTTTAAGAAGAGGAAGTATTTGGAGAAGTTTAAAAGGGATGTCATTAGCTTGTAACAGAATTGGAGAATGAGTATGTTAAGGGAATGTAACTAGAAGTGGACTAGTGTATTTAAGATGCCAAGAGTGACATTAGTTGAGGAAGTAATGGAGGATAGAAGTTTGAGTAAAAATCTGTAGCATTTGAGGAAAGAGCAAAATCTGTAGCATTAGTGAAATACAACTAGTATAAGTGTTGGATTGAAATGAGGAAGAAGGTGTAAGTGAATGTAGGGATTGAGTAGTAAGTTTGGAGGATGAACCAAGGTGATTTAGAGGGCTTAATTAGTGCCAAATCATGTGGGAAGTATTGGTAAAGATTGGGGAAACAATGGGTAAAGAAAACACCCAAAAACAGATTTTAAAACTGAAGTACTGGGCCGGACCGGACTTGCGACCGGACTTGCAAGTTCGGTCGAGCCCAGATTACAAAGACGGGAAAGCTTCTGGAATCGACCGGACTTGCGACCGGACTTGCAAGTTCGGTCGGACCAGAAAATTCTCCCGTCAGAAACCTTCTGGAATGGACCGAACTTGCGACCGGACTTGCAAGTTCGGTCGGCCAGAAAAATTTCCGTAATGCGAGCTACTGGAACGGACCGAACTTGCGACCGGACTTGCAAGTTCGGTCGGGCCAGAATTTTCCCGTACTGATAGCTACTGGAATGGACCGGACTTGCAAGGTCGGTCGCAAGTCCGGTCGGGCCTTAAAAAAAAAAAAAAAAAAAAAGAGAGTATTTTTACCATATGATTATAACAATCATATGTATATGTATATATACATATATATGCCTATATACCTATATGCATATATATGTGGTAGTAAATTATAAATGAAGTAGTAAAGGTAAGGAAGCAAGAATAAGAGGTAATGAGAAAAGAATGGTATAATAATCAAGTATGAATGTAAAGGAGTAGTAGGTATATATTAGGAGTGTTAATGAAGGAATAAGTTGGATCAATAATAGACCATTGATCATACAACTTCATGTATGTATAGGAATCAAATAGTTGAGCTCCAAAGGAACCGGTAGTACGAATACGACGGTGAACGGTATGATTTCTTCATGCCCTGTATCCTAACTTGGTTACCCCGATTTGTGTGCTTATGTGATCACCAACAAGATAAATGCATGAATCGGATTTATATTGCACATAATTGTGTTTGAACTATATTGTTCTGTTTATTGCTCTTGAACATTTAGTTTGTATAATTCATGAAATGAGTGAATGGAAATGAAGTGTATGTGTAAGTATGAGTATTGTGTATTGTATGTATGTATGGAAGTAAGAATGGACTTCTACTAATTCCTAACAACCTAACTCCTAACATGAGTAATGAGTAAAATGGAATGAGTAGAAGCCCGATATAGTTTCGGCCACGCGTGAGGATAAGGAACCACAAGAGGTTGGAACCGAATCCTGGCTATGATCTTTTCCTTGGACCAATTCCCTCTGTATGGGTAGCATCCGGGATTAGTGGGCCATCCTAAAGCCCGGTGGTGGGAGGTAGTACTCCCTGCCCGGAGGTCACACCGACTTAACTGGAAGTAAAGTATGTAAGGAGTAAGTATTGTATGTGTATTGGTCTTGACTATTGTAAGTCATTGACCGGAAGTAAAAGAGTATTGAACACCCGACTAACCCGGGTGTGTAAAGAAGCTAACAACCTTCTGTGTGAATTGGAGAAGTGTATCTCCGTATTGCGTATCGGGTATGTAATGAGTATGTATTGTGCATGTGTATTCTGAAAGATGGTAAGTAAGTATTGGTTGACTTGTATTGTCTTCCAAGCATGTATTGTACCGTGCGTATGTATGTATACCTTGTGTAGTATTGTAGTATTGTGAATGGAGTATGTATGTAAGTATGTATGTAAGTATGAATGCATGTATGTATTGCAAAATGAATTGCATGTATTCGACCAAATGGTCGGCGTACCCTCGCTAGTACGCGGGGTATGCGGTTATCATATTCAGCGAAAGCTGACCCCCTCGGGGGAACGTTTTTAGTGCGCAGGTACCGAAGCGGATGTGGTCAAGGTGAGAGACCGGCGACTACACTTCGATAGGTAGAAGTGGAATGTAAAGGTGTACTAAATGGCACACCCTTGTACTTAGCAAGTATGTAGTTGTGAGAAATGGGTAGTGGTTAGACCTTTAAAGAGTATGTATGAACTTGGAAGGAGTATCGTATTGTATCTGGAACTTAGTAAACTCGGTATGTGTAATGTATTATCTTGTATTGAATTATGGAGTATTGTATTGAATGGAGTATTGTATCGAATGGAGTACTGTAGTACTTAGTGAGTAATGGGAGTATGTATTGTAATTGTGTAGTACTCGGATGTTCCGGTCCATCAGACCGATGCTGTATGTAGTAGTAGCCTTGTTGGTCACGTGGGTGACTAACGGCAGTGTATCACCCGCCGTTGAGTATGTAAGTATCCGCTGCGTGGATCTGCATTGTATAAGGAGATTGGACGGTAATGACGGTATTAGCGGTAGGGGTGTTACATATTGTCATTCTAGAGTTTATCTGTTTTGTGCATAAGTAATTACTCCTTTCTAATCTTGTTTTGCTCGAGGACTAGCAAAAGGTAAGTGTAGGGCCTTGATAAGCCGCAGACTTATCATATTTTATGCACTAGATTTAGTATTATATTTATCTAAATAAAGTTATATTTATGTTATTTATGCTTATTATGTGTTAAAGTATAATATTTGTACAGATTTATGTTTTTAAGAGTTTTCTGTGCAAGGAATGATTTTCTAGGCAAAAGTTTAGTTGAAGCCGGACTCCATGCTGGGTAGTTCTTGCACGGCATAAGTACAGAATAGAAAAGAGGCCTTACCGGACCTAATGCCGGGTAGATTCCATCCGGCATAAGTGAAGAGTCGCCACGGTTGACCAAGCGATAGCAGTTATTGACCGTTGGTGAAAAGGATGCTGCCGGGTGTGATGCCGGTATATCTTACCCGGCATATGCACTGTTTCGCGCGGAATTGACGGTTTCGACCGTTAACAGTTGGGCGCATTTATTACGTGTGCCGGCTACTGGTGATCCGGCACGACGCCCGGCAACGACACATTTGATGCCTATAAATAGGCCGAGGAAGGCAACAATTGAAGACATTCCAACATACATATACACTCCATCCACGTCCTTATTTCCGCCACATTCCATCTGTTGGTGAAATACCCCTAAATTATTTAAATTAATTTAGGGGATTTCTTTTATTAAACCTTTAATAATATTATTAAGTATTAAATTATTATATGGAATGAGGAATATTAAATTATTATATGGAATTATGAAAATTAAACTATTATATGGGGTTGTGAAATTTATTTAGGGGTTTTCTCCTAATTATTATATATTATATAGTATTATGAATTTAATAATAAGATTTATGAGTCAATAAATCTTGGGAAAATTATTAAACACTCCAAATATATTATAAAGATTTTAGGAAGTGTTGGAACATTGTTTTGAAACATAAAAGTCAATATAAAATTCTAGTAACCTTAAAGCTTATTAAGCCTTGCTAGAGTTGACTTTTTGAGAATGGTCAAACCAGGTCATGAAACCTATACCAAAAAAATAGGTTATGAAAAACCATGAAGATCGATAAAAAGAACGTCAAAAACGGATCATCCTAGCCAAAGTTATGTTAGATTGAAGTTTTGAATCAAAATTTTAAGAAGTGCCATGTGTCACTCTGTAGTAGGTCGCCCACACTTAGCCGATTTCCTTCCCTGATTTTCGTAACCGATTTCACTTCCTAGCCCTAACTTTAGACGGCTATAACTTTCACATTACTCAATATTTTTCCATGCCGTCTTCACCACTCTCTTCTCCTTAATTCCCTCTTTATAACCGTAACTCATACAAGCCCTAACTCATTCTACATCGACGGGAAAGTTGATCCAAAGTTGCCAGCTTTCGAGTTCGTAACCCAGATTCCAGTTTTCATTCGATTTCAGGTAATGTTCGTCTTGCCATAACTTCCTCGTCTTTCAACCAAATTTCGATTTCTTTAGCTCGTTTTAAAGAGCTCTAATCCCTCTACAACCTTCATGTTGATGACCAAATCTAATTCTTAATCTTATGGAAGATATAGGCGTCTAAAGGTACGACCTCGATCTGGTCGCGTTTTGCCCAGAATTTTCCCAGAAACGAGAAGGTAAACTCGTAACTTTCGGGTTTGATTTTTTCTTGTGTGTTGTGAGTTAGAGTGAGTTATTGCTATAATTGTGTAGAGTTAAGTTTCCTCTTTAGATTAAGCCCAAGAACTAGTTCTAACTCGTTCTGTACTGAAAATTATAGTGTCGCAAAGACAGCTACTCGAACAACCTAGGTCGAATTTTTTTTCCAGAAAACTGAAATCGAATCCCTTCGTTGGTGCTCCTCCGGTAAGTTTTCTTCCAATTCCTCCGTTGTTGACCTTGGTTATTTCATTATCGGTGATTCCCATCTACCAATTTAATCGATTAAGCATTTAATCGAGAGAATTTCTCGAATTCGGATCGAAAATAGCATGAACCCTAGGTTGTGCAAACCAGAATCGTTTTCTCCAATTAGTGCACAATAGATCGTAAAATCGGTACCATTGGAACCGAAAGAGAATTTCGAATCCATAGAAACAAAAATCATCGAATTTGGTTTTGTGAGTTGAGAGAAATTAACAGATTAGTACTCGGGTAATGCGCTGGGATTGGGGATGAACTCGAGGATTTTCGGCCGTCCGATCGTAGGTTTTAGGAACGGACGGCCGAGATTAGATCTGGGGAGTTTAAGTTGGTTATGAGTTTTAATATTCCAGAATTAAACCCTAAATTGTTGAATTAATTTAAATACCTTCCCGAAGGTATTTGACTTGAAATTTTAACCATAGATTCTTTATTTAATCTAGTTTATTTTGATGTAAATTATTATGGTTTTGGAGTTTTTAAACATAAGTTATGATTTTTACAAGTTACGGGTTTTCTGGAATTATTTGGCTAAATTAAAAAGATATTTTTATGATAAAAATTTTATATATGTCTAAAATGTTATAGTTACTGTATATTAAGTTTGGGAATTTTTGGGCTACGGGAAAAGGTTTTAAAAATTGTGTTTGTGAGTTTTTCATAAGAATAACTTATAATATATAGTTTTTAATGTAATCAAAATTAAAGTATAGTTGATTAATGAACTTTATAGGTTGGGGAAAATATAATAAGACTAATTAACATTTAATACAGTATGTTTATAAATATTTTGGGTATTAACTTTAAGTGAAGTAAAAATTGTTACATATATTTATATATATATTTATATGAGAGAAATAAATAGAAACTTATATTAAATCAAGGAATTTAACTAAACTACATTTTATTTATTATATATAATATGGAAGCTAATATGTTTAACTAAAACTAAGGGAAATACTTTATTTTATAAACCATAAATCAGTTGTGGATAGGTCTAAAGATATTAAATATAATTAAATACAATAGAATTTCTTAAAGAATATTCTCGATAAATCTTAATATATGTAGATATATATAATATTTATATATATATATATAAATACAATAAAAATAGATAAAGGAAATAACATTCCTTGTGAGAATATAATAGGAAGGGTATATATATATATATACGATAAATTAATAAATAAAAGGAATAAAATACTTATAGAAAATGTAATATGAAGGAATTAATGGGTCAAACTAAACCTCTACATAATACTAATAATAGAATACTATATGAGGTGGTATTATTTTATGGTTATGAACTGAGTTTTAGTTACCTTTGAATTTCTAGGATTTATATTAACGGTATTAAAATACATGTATATATATAGTCGGTGACCACAGTGTAAATCTATAATTGGGTTAAGGAATTAATAAGTTGAAGTTAGGAATATTTGGAATTGGTTTACATAAAGCGTTACAAAATAGATCTTATTATATAATTAATAATAAAATGAATGAAATACTTTTACATTTAAATGTTCTTATTATATAAACAATAATAAAATAAATGAGTTACTTTACATCTAAATGTGAAGAGGATAAATAAGTCTAGATTTAATTATTTCTTAATATTTATAGTATTGAGTAATAACTTAATATTTTAAGATAAAATCATTAAAAGGGATTATGATATAAAACTACATTAAACTATGATTAGGAATTTAATCTAAATAATAATCCTTAAGTTTCTTACAACTAGTTAAGCCATAAAATACATTTAACACCAATATTCAGGATGTGAGTTTATAGTTAAGTAATGTATTTAGTAGTTAGAATTTATAAGGAGGTTTGTAAATAGAAATTAGAACTTAAAATCTTTAAACCTTTAATAGATGAAATTAGGTTACATAAGAGATTATATTGATTTACCTTTTGACACTGGAAGTATTAATGTGTCATTTGAATATAAGGTATGGAGATTGTTCAGAATATATTATCTTATTAAGTAATTGACAATTTCACTTACGAACCAGAATTTAATTCTTTATAAATTCTACCTCATGCTAAGATATAATGTCCATCCTAAATACATAAAGGGAATTGATTTATTAAGTTATTCTTTTGAAACTTTAGTTTTGTAAACAATATAAAATGTAATTTAAGACTTGAGTTTAACGAAGTTTAATATAAAAGGATTTATTCATGGTCTATAGAGAGAAATGTGTGTAAAAGTAAAACAGTTAGGGAATTAAATGTAAGTAAGGATACATAAAAGGTTATCTTAAGACACCTTAATTAAACTTATGGTTAAGTAAATAATATACCTTGTGGATACTAAATGTGAGAGTTCGATAAGTTTGAGTAACTATAATATGGTTTATTTCAAGATGAAACGAATTTAACAACTTATGACAAGATTAATAGATGGTTGTAGTTAAAGGTCGTTCTGAACTAAGATAAGATAATTGAGTTTAGTACTCAAATAATTATACTAAAATGCATCTACAACCTACGATTTCAGTATACGGGATGTAGATCTTAATTAAGTTAAGGGGGAGGCTTAGTTTAAATGGATTATCTAGTAGATATTGATAAAGATACACAGTCAATAAATGTGAAATAATAGTATAGTATTCTAAGATAAACCCATCATTGGTCATAACACGATGTAGGTCCTAAAGTAAGAGTAAAGTATTGTGCTTAAGAATTGTTATTGAATTCTAAGACTTGATTGAATAACGTATAATGCCTATGTTATTAGGGTCTTTAATGTGGGAATTAAGGTTAAGTATGGGTAAAGTGGATAAGGGTGGAACAATTAACTAGTGTTGATAAAATACATTCCTTGGTCTTACAACCTTGAGTAATACATCGTTCTCAGACAAGTCAAAGATTATACATAACATTTAAGTGAGGGCTTAAAGGATAATTGAGACTTTGAAATAAGAGTAAGGAGTTTATTTAAGCGTAACATAGGCTACGAGTGGTTGATGATGGATTACCTTTAATATTCTTCAGAGTACTGTTGATTGTTTGCGCAAGTTGATTAGAACTGCTACAACGTTACCCAGGTACGATTTCTCGTACTCAGCTTGTTGTGTTTTGGACTTTCTGAAATGTTTTGTACGATTTCTCGTACTCCGATCTTTTTGCTGATTGACTTGTGGAATGTTTTGGAAAACGCCAACTGACTTTAAGAGGAATTTCTAAAAAGGAATTGGTTGTGTGACTAACTCAGCTTGTGTGACTAACTGAGCCCTGGGTGTGAAACTTACATGGGTATTGGTTCCTTCTATCTGGTGCCCCGTTAGACATTGGCTGCTTAGGGTTTACGCTTCTGCACTCTGTAGGACTGAGTGTTTTGGTATTGCTCTGGGTAGTTGGTGATCTAGTGGGAATATGGGGAAAGTTATTCTTGGTATTGAGTATGGATTATTTCTAATAAGTGGTGCACACACTTTTCACCGATGACTGAGAACGGGTCGGTGGCAGCGGAGGTCTGCTATACCTCGCCCTTTGTGGCAACTGACAGCGGAGGTCTGTTTACCTCGCCCTTTGTGGCAACTGACAGTGGAGGTCTGTTTACCTCGCCCTTGTGGCAACTGACTGGCGGTGGGGGCCATCTCTCCCAATTGATTTATTCCACTCTTGAGTATATTTGGTCTATGGGAATCATCTTCTGAAATGGTGGAGACATAAACTGTCTACCACGGGTTATGGTTATTAATGTCACTCCTGGTCCTTTGTGACTACTTAAGTCTTTCTCTTCTTAACCAGAATTGGTTCTAACATCAACAATGGATGCTTACTAACTATGTGGTGTGACTACTTAAGTGGATGACTTGGTTTGGAAGTTCTTTATCTCTATCTTTGTCTTGTTTTCTTTTCTCTTTAACTTGATTGTTTTGAATTGCTTTATCTTTGTTTTACTTTTAAGAGTTTGATTTCAAGTTACTGTTTATTTTGAAGAGTTATGTTTTATAAGTTTGTTTTTGGAGGATTGTACCAGTTCCATTCCAGGGAACTGACTCACCCCTCCCGGGGTGGGCTGCTTGGTTTCATCTTGCAGGTACAAATTGATTTACAGGTGGCCACGAAGAGCATGAGTGATTGGGATGGGATTAGGTTTATGGAGAGCGAAGGTGTTTTATTATTGTTATGTTTATGTTAAGTTTTCTCGAAGTTCAGACCGTAACTTAGTTAATTGTAAAGGTTGTAATTGGTGAGGTTGGTGCCGGGTGTTTGGAACCCGATGGTCTGTAATCGCCTTAGAGTTTTATTTCCGCTGTATTTATGGTTAATAGGGGCGTTACAGAAAGTGGTATCAGAGCGTAGTTACGCTCTGAACCCGAGAAAACAAGCCGAGTGAAATACTTAGATTATAGGTGCACTTAAAACTGGGGAACTGGGGTAGAATTGGGAAGTGAGGACTCCAGTAAGGCACGAATCCTAACCCTTTTTGGAATTGTGAACGATTCCTTTACACACTTTTCTTTGTGAATGTCTGTTGAGTGTGATGTGTTGTTATACTATTCCAACAATAAACTACAAAATATATATATATAAGTTTGGAACATCCTATATTAAGTACGATAAGATTTTGGTTGAGATAAACCAAATATTAAGCTATTTTTCAAAAGCATATTCATGGAGAATACATTGCTAAAAATGCAATCCTTTAAAAGCTAGTACACCAATTCCTAGAATTTTAAAGAATACTTTTGGTTGAAAACAGTATACAAATAGAACTTTACATAACTAAATTAGTATTGATATTATGTGAAAGTACCTCAACTCCTTTAAAGTTTGAAAATAAATCTCATAAACTACTTTGTATCCATTTATTACCCAAAGATAATGTTTAAGATAAATCTTAAGTCTAGAAAATTATTAAGCTAACAAGAACTAGTAGCGTATTAGAAAAGATCAACATCTGAACTTGTAAAACACATTAAAACTCTATGTTAACTTTAGAAAGAAAAACATAAACCTAACACCCTACGGGAAGTGCCTGGTGCGACGAACTCCTAGGCTGAAAGTAGTGGGGGTGCACACCCACTTCTGGAAGTTTAGGGGCTAGACAAGCCTTGTCATCTAACCGTAAATAATCTTCTACGCATGTGATGGATTGTGTTGAACTTGAGGGGAAGTGGTGGTAAGACGTTACCATCATGAAATCTTGAGCTAGGCATATTTCATTGCTAACCACAATGAACAAATCAAAAAATTTGTATCTTAAGATCCGGTATTAAAACTCATAAATGTAAAGGGTTTATTGAGTTAAATCTTTGGTGGAAAAATACCTATACATGGAGGAAGGGGATTAAGTTTGGGTACTCCAAGATACAACATCCACCCCTGGTTGAATATATATATAAAAAAAAATCAATAAAAGAAGTTACTTAAAGGTTGAGTGAAGAGAAGAGTAATACTACACTAAATATCATTGATCCTTAAATACTTGAGTATTGAGCATCTTAAAAAAAAAATGAGAGTTACTTAAAGATTGAAAATCCTCATGTTTACTTGGAAGTTTAACATTATACAGGTATAAAATTTTAAAAGACACACTAAGAGTGATATTTATCAAAAGCCACCATTGTCTAAGAGAGTACTAAGATTTAATAATCAGAAGAATACTTACATAGAACAAACCTTAAGGAAAATAATTATCAAGAGTGAGTGAGTTCTCATTAGACTAATGCATTTGACCTAAAATTTTATACAGGGTCCCTACCTTAAAAAAAATATATATATATAATGTATAAATTTTAAGATAAAGGAATCAGATTTTGGACGAACTTTCTAAAATTCTGCCTTGGGTGAAGTTATATAATAAGTAAATTTTATAAAGTAAACATAGAAACAATTGAAACTTGAAAAGTCACAGAAAATATTTATCTTATAGAGTTTTAACATATGGTTGGCCAATAAACCTTTGAAGATAATTTTGGAAGATTATTGAGGATTATTAAATGATCGGGAATATTATGTTAAACTACTCAAGTACGTTACACCCGAGGTATAGCTTAGTAATATAATTAATATGATAAATGATCATATATGGACATATAATTCGTATCAGTCATTAAATGAATGGATAATAATCATAAGATAAAATTTTATAACCACCAAGGAAATACAAATACATAACAATCAAGAGATACAGATATATATAACGATCATAGATATAATCAACGGTGCAGTAAAATTCAACAAAGCTGGTTAATAAGGTGTTGAATTCTTTGAATGTGCCATTAGTAGCGGTACGAGGGCGTACCTTAGCTCTTTTAAGGGGGATATGCTGGCATACTCCTCCTTCGTTATCTCATCCGGATTATGCCTCGTTGCATTATTAGCAAAGGGAGAACAGTATTAGCAGAATGAGAGGTGTTTGTATGTGCTCGGTTTTTGCATTATGACTCAGTATGTGACTTTGGTTTTTCATCATGTTATATCTTGGTATATCCTGATTCAGTTTGATTTTGAGTAATCTTGAGTGGAATGTTGTTATGGAAGTGGATGGAAATAAAGGATTGGTTTGGTATGGAACTTCATTGGAACTTTTATTGTCTCAGCACACCCGAAGCGGTGTGGTGTGAGTGCTTATTAGTTGATTTTTAAACTTCGAGGCGAAGTTTCTTTTAAGGGGGATATGCTGAAATACCCCTAAATTAATTTAAATTAATTTAGGGGATTTCTTTTATTAAACCTTTAATAATATTATTAAGTATTAAATTATTATATGGAATCAGGAATATTAAATTATTATATGGAATTATGAAAATTAAAATTATATGGGGTTGTGATATTTATTTAGGGGTTTTCTCCTAATTATTATATTATTATATAGTATTATGAATTTAATAATAAGATTTATGAGTCAATAAATCTTGGGAAAATTGTTAAACACTCCAAATATATTATAAAGATTTTAGGAAGTGTTGGAACATTGTTTTGAAACATAAAAGTCAATATAAAATTCTAGGAACCTTAAAGCTTATTAAGCCTTGCTAGAGTTGACTTTTTGAGAATGGTCAAACCAGGTCATGAAACCTATACCAACAAATAGGTTATGAAAAACCATGAAGATCGATAAAAAGAACGTCAAAAACGGATCATCCTAGCCAAAGTTATGTTAGATTGAAGTTTTGAATCAAAATTTTAAGAAGTGCCACGTGTCACTCTGTAGTAGGTCACCCACACTTAGCCGATTTCCTTCCCTGATTTTCGTAACCGATTTCACTTCCTAGCCCTAACTTTAGACGGCTATAACTTTCACATTACTCAATATTTTTCCATGCCGTCTTCACCACTCTCTTCTCCTTAATTCCCTCTTTACAACCGTAACTCATACAAGCCCTAACTCATTCTACATCGACGGGAAAGTTGATCCAAAGTTGCCAGCTTTCGAGTTCGTAACCTAGATTCCAGTTTTCATTCGATTTCAGGTAATGTTCGTCTTGCCATAACTTCCTCGTCTTTCAACCAAATTTCGATTTCTTTAGCTCGTTTTAAAGAGCTCTAATCCCTCTACAACCTTCATGTTGATGACCAAATCTAATTCTTAATCTTATGGAAGATATAGGCGTCTAAAAGTACGACCTCGATCTGGTCGCGTTTTGCCCAGAATTTTCCCAGAAATGAGAAGGTAAACTCGTAACTTTCGGGTTTGATTTCTTCTTGTGTGTTGTGAGTTAGAGTGAGTTATTGCTATAATTGTGTAGAGTTAAGTTTCCTCTTTAGATTAAGCCCAAGAACTAGTTCTAACTCGTTCTGTACTGAAAATTATAGTGTCATAAAGACAGCTACTCGAACAACCTAGTTCGAATTTTTTTTCCAGAAAACTGAAATCGAATCCCTTCGTTGGTGCTCCTCCGGTAAGTTTTCTTCCAATTCCTCCGTTGTTGACCTTGGTTATTTCATTATCGGTGATTCCCATCTACCAATTTAATCGATTAAGCATTTAATCGGAGAATTTCTCGAATTCGGATCGAAAATAGCATGAACCCTAGGTTGTGCAAACCCAGAATCGTTTTCTCCAATTAGTGCACCATAGATCGTAAAATCGGTACCATTGGAACCGCAAGAGAATTTCAAATCCATAGAAACAAAAATCATCGAATTTGGTTCTGTGAGTTGAGAGAAATTAACAGATTAGTACTCGGGTAATGCGCTGGGGATTGGGGATGAACTCGAGGATTTTCGGCCGTCCGATCGTAGGTTTTAGGAACGGACGGCCGAGATTAGATCTGGGGAGTTTAAGTTGGTTATGAGTTTTAATATTTCCAGAATTAAACCCTAACTTGTTGAATTAATTTAAATATCTTCCCGAAGGTATTTTGACTTGAAATTTTAACCATAGATTCCTTATTTAATCTAGTTATTTTCGATGTAAATTATTATGGTTTTGGAGTTTTTAAACATAAGTTATGATTTTTACAAGTTACGGGTTTTCTGGAATTATTTGGCTAAATTAAAAAGATATTTTTATGAAATAAAAATTTTATAATATGTCTAAAATGTTATAGTTACTGTATATTAAGTTTGGGAATTTTTGGGCTACGGGAAAAGGTTTTAAAAATTGTGTTTGTGAGTTTTTCATAAGAATAACTTATAATATATAGTTTTTAATGTAATCAAAAATTAAAGTATAGTTGATTAATGAACTTTATAGGTTGGGGAAAATATAATAAGACTAATTAACATTTAATACAGTATGTTTATAAATATTTTGGGTATTAACTTTAAGTGAAGTAAAAATTGTTACATATATTATATATATATATGAGAGAAATAAATAGAAACTTATATTAAATCAAGGAATTTAACTAAACTACATTTTATTTATTATATATAATATGGAAGCTAATATGTTTAACTAAAACTAAGGGAAATACTTTATTTTATAAACCATAAATCAGTTGTGGATAGGTCTAAAAGATATTAAATATAATTAAATACAATAGAATTTCTTAAAGAATATTCTGGATAAATCTTAATATATGTAGATATATATATATATTTATATATATATAAATACAATAAAAATAGATAAAGGAAATAACATTCCTTGTGAGAAATATAATAGGAAGGGTATATATATATATACGATAAATTAATAAATAAAAGGAATAAAATACCTTATAGAAAATGTAATATGAAGGAATTAATGGGTCAAACTAAACCTCTACATAATACTAATAATAGAATACTATATGAGGTGGTATTATTTTATGGTTATGAACTGAGTTTTTAGTTACCTTTGAATTTCTAGGATTTATATTAACGGTATTAAAATACATGTATATATATAGTCGGTGACCACAGTGTAAATCTATAATTGGGTTAAGGAATTAATAAGTTGAAGTTTAGGAATATTTGGAATTGGTTTACATAAAGCGTTACACAAATAGATCTTATTATATAATTAATAATAAAATGAATGAAATACTTTTACATTTAAATGTTCTTATTATAAAACAATAATAAAATAAATGAGTTACTTTTACATCTAAATGTGAAGAGGATAAATAAGTCTAGATTTAATTATTTCTTAATATTTATAGTATTGAGTAATAACTTAATATTTTAAGATAAAATCATTAAAAGGGATTATGATATAAAACTACATTAAACTATGATTAGGAATTTAATCTAAAAATAATCCTTAAGTTTCTTACAACTAGTTAAGCCATATAAATACATTTAACACCAATATTCAGGATGTGAGTTTATAGTTAAGTAATGTATTTAGTAGTTAGAATTTATAAGGAGGTTTGTAAATAGAAATTAGATACTTAAAATCTTTAAACCTTTAATTAGATGAAATTAGGTTACATAAGAGATTATATTGATTTACCTTTTGACACTGGAAGTATTAATGTGTCATTTGAATATAAGGTATGGAGATTGTTCAGAAATATTATCTTATTAAGTAATTGACAATTTCACTTACGAACCAGAATTTAATTCTTTGATAAATTCTACCTCATGCTAAGATATAATGTCCATCCTAAATACAATAAAGGGAATTGATTTATTAAGTTATTCTTTTGAAACTTTAGGTTTTGTAAACAATATAAAATGTATTTAAGACTTGAGTTTAACGAAGTTTAATATAAAAGGATATACATGGTCTATAGAGAGAATGTGTGTAAAAGTAAAAACAGTTAGGGAATTAAATGTAAGTAAGGATACATAAAAGGTTATCTTAAGACACCTTATTATAAAGTTATGGTTAAGTAAATAATATACCTTGTGGATACTAAATGTGAGAGTTCGATAAGTTTGAGTTAACTATAATATGGTTATTTCAAGATGAAAGTAATTTAACAACTTATGACAAGATTAATAGATGGTTGTAGTTAAAGGCCATTCTGAACTAAAGATAAGATAATTGAGTTTAGTAGCTCAAATAAGTTATACTAAAATGCATCTACAACACTACGATTTCAGTATACGGGATGTAGATCTTAATTAAGTTAAGGGGGAAGGCTTAGTTATAATGGATTATCTAGTAGATATTGATAAAGATACACAGTCAATAAATTGTGAAATAATAGTATAGTATTCTAAGATAAACCCATCATTGGTCATAAACACGATGTATGTCTAAAGTAAGAGTAAAAGTATTGTGCTTAAGAATTGTTATTGAAATTCTAAGACTTGATTGAATAACGTATAATGCCCTTATGTTATTAGGGTCTTTAATGTGGGAATTAAGGTTAAGTATGGGTAAAGTGGATAAGGGTGGAACAATTAACTAGTGTTGATAAAATACATTCTGTAACACCCCTAATCTAAACCTGTAATGACGTCATAACTCGTAGTCGGTAATACGTAAGTTATAATAAATAGCAAATCGCAGCGGAAATAAACTAACTATCCTTGTGTTACACGCCGTCTCTCACCCTTTGAGTACAAGGCATCCTTACTCTCCCAACATTACAACTTCTCACGCTGTGATGAACAGATACTGAGCACTCTAATTATTACAACCAATTCCAACTAAATGAGCAACTAACTAAAATACAACAAACTCCAAAATATGATACATAACAAATCACAAGTGTTTATAAAAACACAGCGGCTACCCTGTTCCCCCACTCCGGCTTGTGTATTCTTCAGAGACCTGAAATGTTTGGCCCAATGAAGGGCTCAGCAAACTATGCTGGTATGCTAAATGTAGTCCTAAGCCTTCTAGATCCCTTAAGTCGTTTTAGCATCTTGATATAGATTCTTTACATGAAATACCGGTTTATAATAACAAAAGAAACAACTGTAAACACTTAACAAACACACAACAACCAATAATTCACACATTAGTAAACCATAACAATAATCAAACAAGATCCACGTAATAAACTGTACTTGTTAGTTAGTCACTTGGCTCTTATCCTTTAAACCAATCATTTGACCTTTCCCAATTAATTTTACCTCAAGTGTCATGTTAAGACAAACCTTGATAACTTTTATAATGGACAGTGTGTCCCCTGGGTTCTAAAGGAACCGTTACCAGCTGACCTTATGGCCCTGGATAAATGACCGATCCGGTCGAACCTGTGCACCAACGGCAGTGCCCTCCGCCATCCCCGAATGTGGCTGATGGATTTCCTTGAGTGACTCCCCATTGAAGTCTCTCGTAGTGATCACAATGCGCAACCAGAATGTCGGAACAGTCTGGATTCCTCTCTTAATACATTAGCTCTTTTGTCAGTGGTACAATAACCAATATTTAATTTAAGACCATAACAGTTGACCATTTGTTAGGCTAAATAATACCTAAAGGTCTGTTAGTCTTTTCCAGTTCAAATGTGTAAATCTCCAGTCACAAACATTCGCGTATAAATACTACGCAACAGTGCAAACAATATAGTTCACCCACATACACATAAAATCATAGATATCGTTCTTGATAATCAAACATATAATGTCTGGACCTCAGGATGATCCTTAGGACATTCAGACCACACAATTAACATACCGTTCACCAAGAAACTGCTAGCTGACAACTTCCCGTTTAGTAGTTCCTTCCCGTACACTGTTATTTAAACATGCAATACCGGGTGATATTAATATACATATTCTTTAAATATTACAGTACTGTCACTATGTGTTTATACTCGTCGTATAATAACTCTGTATGTTATTATTTTCCCTGTTATTTTACAAGTGGCTCTAGATAACCTAGCAGTTCATCATTTTATGTGAAACTCACATGTGATAATGAATTATCATTTATACGGTACATCTTTACCTCATTAATTAATACTTATAATTATTTCTACTTATCATTTATATTATAGTCCTTGGTCATTTTTATTATAACCAAAAATTATTTTATAATCTTTATATTATTCCCTAATATACCATAATACATTATTAACTAGTTTCACTTCCTTTTCTTATTAGATCACAAAACCAACCTTATTAATTCGATATTTATATAATATACCCAACAATTTAATAAATTACTAAATAACCATATATAATTTTCCGGTCATCATAATTGATCCCGTTAACTTTACAACCTACCAAATAACCATATACTTTTATAATTTATTAAATACTCTTATCAATTTCGATAATTATAAACAATTATATTGACTTCTATAATTGTCAAATAACCTTATAACTTTTATAATTCACTATTTACCCATATTAACCTTTGTAGATATTAACCAACTATCTTACTTTACAAATCACCAAATACTCTTATTATTTCGGTAATTACAAATTAATACCACCAACTTTTATAAATTACCAATTAAGCCCATAAGCTCTTCGGTTTAATCATATAGTTTTCTTTATTAACACTTTTAACCCCAAAACTTTATATAAGTTACATATTAACTTATAAACCATAGTTTTAATATTTAATTTCTTTAAATAACCAAAGTAACCCATATCTTTTCTTAAATTGCATTTCCCATATAATTTCTATCTTTCATGTATATTTCCATAAATTATATTCACCCCAAAACTTTTATAAACTTAATATTTTATGTCATAAATCATTTTAACTCAAAGTTTTTGGTCGACACTTGACCAAGACTTAATTTCACAATTAATACTTTAATATACCCATAAAATCATATGTATTTCGGTAACATCCTAAACTTCCCAATAAATACAAAATAGTCCAAAACTTTATTAAATGTTATTCTTAACACTTAAACACTTATTTAAATTCACCAAAATTCATAATATTAATTCCTACCATATATTATACCACCAAAATACACCAAATAATTCCTTATATTCTCGGAATTTATAAATGTACACTAAACTTTTCAAAATTACATTTTTAACCACATAACTTATTAAAATAGCCATTTAAATACTTGTAGCTATTTTTAATATTCCCGAAAATTCATAAAATAAGTTATACACTTATATGTATTTCAAAATTCACCAAACTTCATGTAATGTTCTCGGCCACCATTAAAATTTATCATATGGTTTTATAACTTGTTTTAAACTTTATAATATGTAATATAAATGTATATAAACCATATAATACTTCTAAAAATTATGTTAATGATTTAGAATGATTATAAACCAAAAAATAACACATAAAATTCCTAGACTTTTCGGTTTGAATAAATGTGTAGCATAATTAATTTTTATGACCTAAATATATACCTTAAGGTAATAGTCTTACCTTATATGTTATAAATTATTTCCTTGCATTATAATCCTTATATTTTCGGTTTTAATTTATGTAATGGTTATACATAATTTTTATACCCAAGTTTGAAGCTTAATTCAACTTAAACTTAATAAACCTTATTTATACAAACTTACCCTTAATCAAGACAATTCTTGTACTTGATTTTCCTTGAATTTCCAAGCTCCTCAAATGTTGGTTGAAGTAGATAATTCGAATTCCTTGTATATATATATATATATAGGAGATCTACTTGTTAGACTTCTAACAAAAGCTTACAAAATAATATTTGTAATAATTTTGTACAAGACGTTAGTTTCCTTAGGAATTTATCAAGGTATTTTTGATACACCTTGAGATGATTGTAGATCCAATTTTCCTTCATGGAATAATGAAGAGAGTATGGATTTAGAAGACTAATTATTTTCGGAAATAATATAGAATGTTTTATCAAGATTTCAACAACATAATAATATACCTTAACTTGATCTTGTTGTTCCTTGTGTTGTTGTTGAATTTAGGAACCACCTTGGAGCATATATGCTTGGCGATTTCCTTGTAGATTTGCTAGGATGTTTTCTTGCTTCCAAGACTTGATAGAATTAACTAGGAATTTACATAGAAATGGTGTTAGAAACTAGTACACCATTATTGGAGTTATTAGGACTTAGGAATTGATTTAGAGAATGAAGAGAAGAGAGCAAGAGAGGAGCTTACCTACGGTTGGGCATGGCAAGTGAATGAACCTATACTCACGTATTGATTTGTAGTGAGGAATGGAAGCAATCAGTAACGATTGGTATTGTTCATTTGCTATCGTTGCATGACTAGTATTTTTATTACTACTTTTGGTTTCTTAATTAGCTACATATGTTACTTAATGATCTAGGCATGTGGCTGGTGGTGTATTATTAAGTTAGGAATCTTTTAATTGTAGACAATCAGCTATTAGTGGAGCAAATGGAAGCTCCACTTCCATAGGTATACGGCTGCAGTTGGGAATGGAGTAGCTTCTCCATTTGATTACGATACAGCAGCTAGGTAGGTCTTAATTTAAGATATTATCAACTTGATTTATATTTATAGGTGTAATTAACTTTGTAATTGTCTGATGTTGCAGGCGTGCTCGATCGGACTGCAGGTGGGACTGAGTGGTCACCACCGATCTGCTTCTTCAATTGTGCCTTCCAACCGGTTAGAATGGGTGGACCAAATTGGATGCAGATTAATTAATTAGTGGTAATGATCTAGCCTTAATATTATAGGTTAATTATGAATAATTATTAACGTTTACAGATGGTGATCGGCGCATGCATGGAGGAAAGCAACTCACGTAATGGAATTGCTTTTAGTAAGGTTATCACACTAGTTTGTTTATATCTATTCCTTAACAGCACTCATTTTTGTTGTTTGGTGCAGGTGATGCGATCGATTATTTTTGGAGCAAATGGAGCAGCACTAATCCCATGTGTTCATGCGGCTACAGCAGGTAAGGGAGTTGTTTTTCTTTTGCTTTACACTTGATTAACTAATGCTGTTGTTTTGTTTAACTCTTGCAGGTACTGCAGACGGTAATGTGGAGCACTAATATTTGTTTGTTTTTGTCATGCAGGTACGATCGGTATAAATGGGAGCTCCACCTCTTTGTTCCTTTTACGGTAATGGAGTCTAGTTATTAGACTTTGTTTGTTTGTAAAATGATAATAACATAAGTTAGGTACATGTCTTTACTTGAATAATTACAGCAATTATTTTGTTATCCTCTTTAGCATAATTGGTGGGTATAAGCTAGCACATGACAAGATTCCAAGTTGTTTAATTATCTAGTTGTAATGTGACTAGACTTCCAATTTATTTCATTATTTTTTTTTTGAATTCATGCAGATTGTACGTACATGGAAGCTTATTTTAATTCAATTGCTTTGTTAATTTTACATGTTATGCAAAGTGTGTTGATTCCATAATCCATCGTCACCCATTACAAACCAAACTAACCAATTTTTGATATCAACTTACGTAAGGTATGGAGTTCAATTGGAATGGATTTTTCATTTGATTTTGTTACACCATATTGTACTAAGACCATACTAATATGTACAATAGGTTCCAGCATTTAATTGGTTAATTTTAATTATGGTAAAAGGTGAAAGTTTTAAGGTAAAAATGCTGATTTTAGGTACCTTTTGTACTAAAAATCGCACCCATTGTTCTATGAGTTTCAAGTGTTATTTAATTGTTTATAGTCAATATTAAGTGTTACATTGAGTTATATAGGGTTATATAAACTTGTAACTCAATTTTTCGGGCTAAAGGGGCACTCCCGAGGTAAAAGGAGCGTTAAGAAATTTCCCCCGAACTCTTTGTTTATTTTTGAAAAAGTAGCTTGGGAATTCTCTTTAAAATAATTAATAATAATTTTAGGAACTCTAAGAATAATTTTATAGGGGTTCGTGCCACCTTGGCACTCCTCCAGGCATTCCGGGCCTTTATGGGGCCCACATCGGGAACTTCTGAAAACTTTGTATTTTTACTCAGTTCTAACTGAGGACTTGTATTTTAAAGATCATAAAATGATCCTTGGTAAATTCATATAATGTCCATAGCTTATATAATTGTTTAACTTAAGGTCGGGCTTTTAACGCTCGTTTCTGACCTTAAGAAGTTTAGGTGCGTTTTTTAACGCCCAAGTGTTTATATGTTTTATTAGGGTTAATAAACCCTCAAATAACATTTATAATTCCTCAATAATATTTATTTACTTATATTTAATTATTTAAATGTTAGGGGTATTTCACATTCCTTGGTCTTACAACCTTGAGTAATACATCGTTCTCAGACAAGTCAAAGATTATACATAACATTTAAGTGAGGGCTTAAAGGATAATTGAGACTTTGAAATAAGAGTAAGGAGTTTATTTAAGCGTAACATAGGCTACGAGTGGTTGATGATGGATTACCTTTAATATTCTTCAGAGTACTGTTGATTGTTTGCGCAAGTTGATTAGAACTGCTACAACGTTACCCAGGTACGATTTCTCGTACTCAGCTTGTTGTGTTTTGGACTTTCTGAAATGTTTTGTACGATTTCTCGTACTCCGATCTTTTTGCTGATTGACTTGTGGAATGTTTTGGAAAACGCCAACTGACTTTAAGAGGAATTTCTAAAAAGGAATTGGTTGTGTGACTAACTCAGCTTGTGTGACTAACTGAGCCCCGGGTGTGAAACTTACATGGGTATCGGTTCCTTCTATCTGGTGCCCCGTTAGACATTGGCTGCTTAGGGTTTACGCTTCTGCACTCTGTAGGACTGAGTGTTTTGGTATTGCTCTGGGTAGTTGGTGATCTAGTGGGAATATGGGGAAAGTTCTTGGTATTGAGTATGGATTATTTCTAATAAGTGGTGCACACACTTTTCACCGATGACTGAGAACGGGTCGGTGGCAGCGGAGGTCTGCTATACCTCGCCCTTTGTGGCAACTGACAGCGGAGGTCTGTTTACCTCGCCCTTTGTGGCAACTGACAGCGGAGGTCTGTTTACCTCGCCCTTGTGGCAACTGACTGGCGGTGGGGGCCATCTCTCCCAATTGATTTATTCCACTCTTGAGTATATTTGGTCTATGGGAATCATCTTCTGAAATGGTGGAGACATAAACTGTCTACCACGGGTTATGGTTATTAATGTCACTCCTGGTCCTTTGTGACTACTTAAGTCTTTCTCTTCTTAACCAGAATTGGTTCTAACATCAACAATGAATGCTTACTAACTATGTGGTGTGACTACTTAAGTGGATGACTTGGTTTGGAAGTTCTTTATCTCTCTCTGTCTTGTTTTTTTCTCTTTAACTTGATTGTTTTGAAGTGCTTTATCTCTGTTTTACTTTTAAGAGTTTGATTTCAAGTTACTGTTTATTTTGAAGAGTTATGTTTTATAAGTTTGTTTTTGGAGGATTGTACCAGTTCCATTCCAGGGAACTGACTCACCCCCCGGGGTGGGCTGCTTGGTTTCATCTTGCAGGTACAAATTGATTTACAGGTGGCCACGAAGAGCATGAGTGATTGGGATGGGATTAGGTTATGGAGAGCGAAGGTGTTTTATTATTGTTATGTTTATGTTAAGTTTTCTCGAAGTTCAGACCGTAACTTAGTTAATTGTAAAGGTTGTAATTGGTGAGGTTGGTGCCGGGTGTTTGGAACCCGATGGTCTGTAATCGCCTTAGAGTTTTATTTCCGCTGTATTTATGGTTAATAGGGGCGTTACAGTTGGTGTCCAAGGCGTTTCTACGGATCCATCCACAAGAAGAAGAGAAGATTTCCTTTTCGGGTTGAGGCTATGTTCAATCTCCTTCTCCCTTATGTATTTCTTCCTTATTTGTGTGGATGGTGAAGTAGAAATCCATGTTAGGCTTTGGCAAGGGTTGAATTCTTTCTATGTAAACAATATGATTATCTCAATACAAATTCAAGCGTTCATTAAGATTCTGGTTCTTATGGCAAGTGAATTAGTTGATCACTCATTCTCTTTATGCAAATTATACTTGAGGGGGAATTTCCCAAGAGTAGGATAGGTTAGACAAATCTTAGTGGTCTTTGATGTTTTCATCTATAATTTAGGGTTAGCATTAAAGATTGCGAGTTAATCCATCTTCCCCCATCTCCTTGTTCATTTCGTAGCATGACATATGCTCGATTTGTTAATGGGTTTTGAGTTTCTTGTTCAACGCAAGAGAATGGTTTTCACCATATGAACGTGCCGGATGCACTGCGGGTGCTTCCTATCCGGCACATTCAAGAATTTGAATATGCCGTGCATCTGGTATCCGGCAGGACATCCGGCGCAATCATGTTGGTTGGTTAAGTTCGTGTCTTGAAGTTGCATTGCGTGATCATGTTGGTACTTAGGGTGGTTTAGTCCTAAACCTCGCATTTAGATAGGTTTTAGTTAATTATTGTGTCATTTACATTTCCCCCCTTATTATATAGAATAGGCTTTTGCCCGGATTAGGACTAGTTTTCTATAAGTCCCTTGGGTTCGATACTCTCGGTCGTAATATATTTACACTATACTCCGACCGGGTTTTATTTTGCTACCCGTAGTAGAGTTGTAGGATTAGTTTATTATTTTTTATGTATATAGTTTATCCTAACAATTTCTCTATTAGCAAATTGGCGTCGTTGCCGGGGACTTGGAATTAGTCCAAGTCCTTAAATTCGGTAAAACGCCCTATTCTTTATTTGTTTGATTCTTTGATTCTTTAATTTATTTTCGCCCTTAGTTTTGCAGACTTGAATGTGCCGTGCGGCGTGCCGGGCGTCTGTCACCCGGCAAACTCGGAGGAAGTTTGATGCCGGATATGTCTTACCCGGCATTGTGACCGGCATGTTCAAAGTTTTTCAAAATTTCTTACAGTATTGAGTTCTTGGCAATTTAAATTTATTCTTGCTTACTCGCATTCGTTATTTCTCTCTCCTAATAGTCCCTATACTATGATTCTTTAATTTAGATTTCGAGTTTGAACTTGCCGTGTATTATGCCGGATTAACTATACCCGGCTTATCGAAGGAATTCCTATGCCGGACAGGGTTTATCCAGCATGTCACCCGGCATGTTCAAATTCTCTCAGTATTTTTTTATCGTAAATAGTAGGGACAGTTAGGAATGATCCCCTACAATCCCTTATTTACTCTTACATTTATTTTTGATTATCCTTTACCTTTCAATGTCTTTTAATTAAGTTATGTTCGATTTTTTTGTCACGCCGGGCAACATGCCGGTTGGTATAAACCCGGCAATAGTGGAGGAAGTCCACTGCCGGGTAAGATTCACCCGGCACTCTACCCAGCATAAAGGAGGAAGTCCAATGCCGGATACTTCATGCCCAGCACGAAGTCCGGCATATTCAATATGTTCTATTTTTCTTTTCGTTTCGCAACATTTATATATATATATATATTTATATATTTCATTGTTAAATTAATATTGTGTGTTGCTCTTCCTAAGTAAGTAAGAAGAATGCATCTCCGATCGCATAATCTTCATGAAGATTCATCTGACCGCGATCAGGAGACAAAGAAGACATTTGTTCGTTCCTTAAGGCAACGACAAAACCAACAAACGCACTCCCTACACAAATAATCAAATACCGCAGGCGAATGGCAATAAACTCTCTTCCTCAACAGGCGAATGTGGAAAATTGCATGACCACACGCCCAATGCTCCGAATTGCCAGATTTTATACCATATGAGGAAGCGGAACTTGCAGAGACATCGACCATTCGCATGGAGCATAAGTCGATACAGTTGCAAATGCAGCAACTTTTTGCTCAACCATGACCGCTTGGTCACACACCCGTCTCCAACGCTAAATTTATCAACGGGAGTATGCGAGATCGTTCATATCTCTATCGATATCTCTGATCACTCTGCCAAGTAGCCAAAGGCTAAGTGTAGGGCAGCCCCACGCGTCTAGTCTTCTTGCACCACAGGGGAGTCTTTCTTCTTAATTACTTTTAATTTTATATGTTATAGTCTTTCTTTATTTATTTTCTTTTTCTTTCGAACACTGGGGACAGTGTTCCTTCCAAGTGTAGGGCAGGGATCCCCCTTAAAAAATATATATGTTTGTTTATAAATAATATGCATAAGTTGTGAGTTTTATCAATGTTTTACTAAACTTTTTGCATGTTTTTGATTAAGATGAGATTAGGAATGACTAAAAGCTTGTTCTCTCAAGAGGTAAACTTTTTAATGACTTGTAGATTCATGTTTTTAACTTCTTGATTCTTTTTATTTAAACATGAGTACATGATCTTTCTCCTAATTCTTTCCTTATTATACTTCTGGGTGTTATTCTTTTCTTTCCAAATTGTGAAAAATCTTTGGGTACAAATCTTAAATAGGGTTTTGTGAAAAAAAGAAAAAGAAGAAGAAGAAAAGAAGAAAAAAAAAAAGAAAAAAATCTTCTTCCAAAGGAAAAGCATTATATTCCTTGAGGTTGCAAAAATTGCCTCAGAATAAAAGCAAGAAACGAGAGTTTTTCCTTTGTTTTTCTCCTAAATTCCCCGTTCTTCAATGCAAAAAAAATTCATGGTTGATTCAGAAACCCTTGCAAAATAGGGCTGAATATAAAAACCATCGATGAGTGTCTTGGCCACATTCAGAAACTCTTGAAAAATAGAGCTGAATGATGGAAACCGGAAAAAGGAGAGATTACAAATCCCTTATGCAAAATAGCCCAAAAGTTTTTGATCGATTTTGAAAGTCTGTATTTTATACCCATTAGTATGTTTTGATGGATAAGGATGATTAAGTGATACTTGTGAAATAGAGTCAGAGAGTTGAGAATATTTATCTTATTGTCATTCTAGAGTTTATCTGTTTTGTGCATAAGTAATTACTCCTTTCTAATCTTGTTTTGCTCGAGGACTAGCAAAAGGTAAGTGTAGGGCCTTGATAAGCCGCAGACTTATCATATTTTATGCACTAGATTTAGTATTATATTTATCTAAATAAAGTTATATTTATGTTATTTATGCTTATTATGTGTTAAAGTATAATATTTGTACAAATTTATGTTTTTTATGAGTTTTCTGTGCAAGGAATGATTTTCTAGGCAAAAGTTTAGTTGAAGCCGGACTCCATGCCGGGTAGTTCCTGCACGGCATAAGTACAGAATAGAAAAGAGGCCTTACCGGACCTAATGCCGGGTAGATTCCATCCGGCATAAGTGAAGAGTCGCCACGGTTGACCAAGCGATAGCAGTTATTGACCGTTGGTGAAAAGGATGCTGCCGGGTGTGATGTCGGGTATATCTTACCCGGCATATGCACTGTTTCGCGCGGAATTGACGGTTTCGACCGTTAACAGTTGGGCGCATTTATCACGTGTGCCGGCTACTGGTGATCCGGCACGACGCCCGGCAACGACACATTTGATGCCTATAAATAGGCCGAGGAAGGCAACAATTGAAGACATTCCAACATACATATACACTCCATCCACGTCCTTATTTCCGCCACATTCCATCTGTTGGTGTCCAAGGCGTTTCTACGGATCCATCCACAAGAAGAAGAGAAGATTTCCTTTTCGGGTTGAGGCTATGTTCAATCTCCTTCTCCCTTATGTATTTCTTCCTTATTTGAGTGGATGGTGGTGAAGTAGAAATCCTTGTTAGGCTTTGGCTAGGGTTGAATTCCTTCTATGTAAACAATATGATTATCTCAATACAAATTCAAGCGTTCATTAAGATTCTGGTTCTTATGGCAAGTGAATTAGTTGATCACTCATTCTCTTTATGCAAATTATACTTGAGGGGGAATTTCCCAAGAGTAGGATATGTTAGACAAATCTTAGTGGTCTTTGATGTTTTCATCTATAATTTAGGGTTAGCATTAAAGATTGCGAGTTAATCCATCTTCCCCCATCTCCTTGTTCATTTCGTAGCATGACATATGCTCGATTTGTTAATGGGTTTTGAGTTTCTTGTTCAACGCAAGAGAATGGTTTTCACCAAATGAACGTGCCGGATGCACTGCCGGGTGCTTCCTGTCCGGCACATTCAAGAATTTGAATATGTCGTGCATCTGGTATCCGGCAGGACATCCGGCGCAATCATGTTGGTTGGTTAAGTTCGTGTCTTGAAGTTGCATTGCGTGATCATGTTGGTACTTAGGGTGGTTTAGTCCTAAACCTCGCATTTAGATAGGTTTTAGTTAATTATTGTGTCATTTACATTTCCCCCCTTATTATTATAGAATAGGCTTTTGCCCGGATTAGGACTAGTTTTCTATAAGTCCCTTGGGTTCGATACTCTCGGTCGTAATATATTTACACTATACTCCGACCGGGTTTTATTTTGCTACCCGTAGTAGAGTTGTAGGATTAGTTTATTATTCTTTTTATGTATATAGTTTATCCTAACAATTTCTCTATTAGCACACACCACACACACCAACAACGTACGCCCCGCGTACCAAACATAACCAACAAAACATCGTATGCCCCGCATACCACCAATTCACTGTATGTCATGCATACAAAACGAACAAACAGACACACCTCGTATGCCCCGCATACCACAAACTATTGTATGCCCCGCATACGAAACGAACAAAACTTAGTGCACACACTTGCACAGCCAAGAGGCTCTACCCCCCTAAAAAGGGTTACGCCCCCGTACCCCACAAGTATACAACAGCCGCTCAACAAGGAGCGCTGGATACTTGGCTCTCATAGTGAAATACCCCTAACATTTAAATAATTAAATATAAGTAAATAAATGTTATTTGTGGAATTATAAATATTAATGGGGGTTTATTAAACCCTAAGAAAGCATATAAACACTTGGGCGTTAAAAACGCACCTAAACTCCTTAAGGTTAAAAACGTGCGTTAAAGCCCGACCTTAAGTTAAACAAGTTATATAAGCTATAAACTTCACATGAAGTTAACCAAACATCATTATTTAACATTATAAAGAGAATGCACGAGCTACTTCCCCAAAAATAAACAAAGTGCTCGGACGAATTTCTTAACGCTCATTTTACCCAGCTAGCCCGGGAGTTGTGTTCTGAGTGGTTATAACCCCATATAATTCAAGGTAACACCTTAAAATATTATTATTGACTATAAACAATGCCAATAAACACTTGAAACTCATAGCGACTAATTATTTTTAAGAAAGACCTTAAAGCACAAAAACGCACCTTTGGGTGTCACGAAAATGCGTTTTACGCAATTGCCTTGAAGTTTTTGAGGAGCCACGAGTTGATAAACTTAAAAGTGGATAAAATGACCATCTAAATCAATTAGTTCCAGTACTAAACTCATAGTACAAATGGGGGCGAATTTTAGGACAAAAAGGTACCTAAAATCACCATTTTTACCTTAAAACTTTCATCTTTTACCATGGTATAAATGTACCAATTAAATGCTGGAACCTATTACACATTAGTATGGTCTTAGTACAATATAATGTGACAAGAATTTCAATGAAAAATTAATTCCTAATGATCTCAATGCATGCGACATTAGGAGTCAATTTGGCTAGTTTAATTTGTAAATAGGTGTCGATTGATTATGATTCAGCTCACCTTGTATAATATGTTAAAGTAACAAATGATTTCATTGAATGGAGATCTCCACCGTGTACCTACAGGAGAAAACAAGGAAGGTTAGTAGATGACAAGATAGGAAAAAGCAAATAATTACAACAATAAGAATCTACTTTTGCAAGTTGTATAGGAATCAAACAAAACACCATGTTACTCTTCATGTGCTACACGATTTGATAAGGGAAAGAAGGGGGCTGGTTGCTATACTTTAGTCTAAATTATACAACACCTAACTAGCATGATTCTTGCCTAACACAAACAAAATTAGATGGACCCAAACAGCACTATATTACCAAATTGTTGCAAGAATTTGTAGCCATCCATTTGCTCCATTGCAGCGGCCACCTACAAGAAAGTAGACAAGATTAGTTCAATTAATCAAACATGGAAATGCTAAAGAAATACATTACCTAACTACCTAGCAAATATAGCATGATCTTATGTCTCAAAAACAAAGAAAAATCATTGCCTATATGCTCAATGCATTACCGAAAAGCAAGGCAATAATAACATGGGATAAGCTTAAAAAAAATTCAAAGGAGAACACATACCTAACTCAGCCTTGTCTTTTAGTTCCAATTGACAATCAATGTCTCTTATTCTCTTGCCCACCCAGCCGTAAGTGTGTCTAAAATAGAAGACTTTTGTAGTCAATTTGAAAAAAATAAAACAAAGAGAAAGACTAAACAAATGGACAATTATTTTGTCAAATAATTTTGCCCTTGCCGAGCCTTATGTCTACGTGAGTTTAGCTCATTTCTTCCTTTGCCATTTCACCTTGGCCGATGCTAATTCTACAAAGCAAGAATCAAGTAGCAGATCTGTTCAAGAGGTCTGACTTCGGGAGAGATTCTGTAATTTTCAAAGGAGAAGTGGTTCACATCAGAGAATCTGTTCAATAGGTCTCAGCTCGGGATTTATTCTGAATTTTCCTTTGGGTGACAAAAACCACAGAGAGTGCGCAATTGGAAATTTTGGAAACTTAGATCTACAATCATCACAAGGTGTATCAAAAATACCTTGATAAATTCCTAAGTGTGCCGAATTCTCTTCAAGAAAATAGCATTGGAAGAGCTTGGAATTCAAGGAGAAATCAAGTACAAGAATTGTTTGATTTAAGGACGTTCGGGAAGGAACTACTGAACAGGGATTGTCAAGCTAGCAGTTTCTTGGTGAAAGGTATGTTAATTGTGTGGTCTGAATGTCCTAAGGATTATCCTAAGGTCCATATTATGTGTTAATTGTTTAAGAGCGATATATGTGATTTTATGTGTATGATATTGTGTACTGTATTGCTCAAACTGTTGCGTTGTATTTTATACGTGAACGTCTTATGACTGAAAGTTTATACATCTAAACTGGGGAAAAGACTAACTGACCTTTAGGTATTATTGAACCTAACAATGGTCAACTGTTAAGGTCTTGATTCAAATATTGGTTATCATGTCACTGACAAAAAGGGCTAACTTATAAAGAGAGGAATCCAGATCGTTTCGACTTTCTGGTTGCGCATTGTGATCACTACGAGAGACTATATTGGAGTCACTCGAAATCCATCAGCCACATTCGGGGATGGCGGAAGGCACTGCCGTTGGTGCACAGGTTCGACGGATCGGTCAATTAACCAGGGCCATAGGGTCAGCTGGTAAACAGTTCCAATGGAACACAGGGGACATTCGTCCATTAATAAGTTATTAAGGTTTGACTTAACATGTCTCTTGAGGTGAAAATTAATTGGAAAGGTTAAATGATTGGTTCACAGGTTAAGGGTCAGTTGGCTAACTAACAAGTACAGTTTAATACGCGTATCTTGTTTGGTGATTGTTATGGATTATTAATGTGTGACTATTGGTTATTTTATGAGTTATTATTGTATGGTATAGGTGTTGTGTGCTATCGTACACTGTTGTTTACAGAGAAGTTGTTATGTGATTGTTAAATGTTTACAGTTATTACTGTTAGATTTGTAAACCGGAATATATTGTAATGAATCAAATATCAAGATGGCTAAAACGACTTAAGGAACCTAGATGGCCTAAGATCACATTTAGCATACCAGCATTTCGATTGCTGAGCCCTTCAATGGGCCAAACATTCCAGGTTATTGAAGAAGACTCAAGCCGGAGTGCGGGACACAGGGGTAGCAGTGGTGTTTCTCAACAAACATCTTTGATTTATATTTGTACTGTAATAAAGATATTGTTGCATTCAGTTAGTTGCTCATTAGTTGGATTTGGTTTGTAATAGTTAGGAGTGCTCAGTATCTATTCATCACAGTGTGTAGAGCTAAGGTTGTTGGATGGATGCCTTGTTACTCACAAGGGTGAGTACCGGCGTGTAACACCAAGGTAGTTAGTTTATTTTTCCGCTGCGATTTGCTATTTATTTGCTACGAGTTATGACGTCATTACAGGTTTAGAATTAGGGGTGTTACAAAAAGTGGTATCAGAGCGGAGTACCGCTCTGATGAAGGATACTGAGACTAGGGCAATGAGCATAGGAATATTGGGATACGGGAAACGTCCGTGAGGATACGTGACTTAGAAAAACCCTAGGGATATTCTATTGATAGTAGGTAACTTACTTACTTGACTGTGATTGTGTATGACGGGTAGCGACCGAGTAGAAATAATGATATACTATCTTAGATGTCAACCAACGAAAGACCACGTGGAGACAGCTGTGGACGTAGTAGCGAGACACCGGCGGATGTTCCAACAGTATCAGAACTAGTAACAGCCATGGCAACTTTCGCGCAGGAACTAGGAGTTCAATTTATGGGAGCCATAACCCACTCGCCGCGGCCCAGGGAAAATCAACTGGTAGAAGAGCGTTGCAGACGCAGGAGTACCAACTTATTCAGGGGAACTGGACCCGCCGCACTGGAGAAGTTTATTGCAGAGCACTAGAAGGCGTTCAAGGCTGTCGGAGTTCCAGAAGACCAACAGGTCGACATCGCCGCATGCAACCTGAAGGGCGCAGCTGACATTTGGTGGCGGTCTGTTGAGGGCCACCGTAGAACTACACCGGACTTTGGATGGACAGAGTTTGTGGAAGTGTTGCGGGAGAAGTACTACCCCGAAGACCTAAAACAGAGAAAAAGGCAGGAGATCAATACCTTAATCCAAGGGAGTCAAACAGTTGACCAGTACTACGCAAGGTGCACCAGTTTGTTAAACTATATACCAAGAATCGACTACTCCGACGCAAGAAGAAAGAAAAGGAATAGTACTGAAGGAGATGATGATGGAGAAACCTCTGGCGGATTCTGCAAGAAGAGGAAGAAATTCTTAGATGAGAAGAAAGGGCGGAAGGACTTCCATGATCAGAAGACAAATGAGCAGATTCCCTCGTCTGACCGGCCCGGATATTGATGCTCAACCACTAAGAACAGCACCACCTAGGGGCAACAAGCCAACCCGACGTCGCTATTACTGTAAACGCTGTGGAAAGAATCACCCAGGCGTAGATTGCGCAGGAAGAAAGGTGGAGTGCCGTTATTGCAAAAAGGAAGGTCACAGGGAGTATGAAGGTTTTTCAATCCAGGGAGCCGAGTATACAAGCGAGCTAGAGGTTTACAGAGAGCACCAGCTAATGAAGTGGGCGGACCGAGGGGAGGCCAGGCACCGCAGAACAATACTTATACTAGAGGACCGGGAGGACAGCCATCCTCATCCGGGAGTCAGAAGGGAAAGGAGATAGTTCCATGAAGAAATAACCTGTTCACAGTGGGAACTTTAGGCGCTGAGGCTAGCGCTCAGCGCGGAACCGGTAAGCCTAGAACCTAAACTAAATGCATGATGCATAAATGCGTGTTATAATTATCAGTCGATGAGACTTGTATGTGTTAGTAAGTATCAAAATTTAGAGAGACCTAACGGGTAACCTCTCACCTAATAGGATACTTCGATATTGTTTTCCTTACCTATGATACCGTGGTCACCTGAGCCTATGAGTGAAGGTTTGGAACATCCAGAGGCATAATACCAAGCAATTTGACCCGGCATGACCCTACTCAAGAAATACTTAACTATAAGTGAACAAATATCTATTATAAAATGAATGTAGAACTTGGGGGTAAGCCTTGGAAGATTTTATATTCCAGGATACTGGAGTGGATAAAACTTAAATCACATGGGGAATGGGTAAGGATTGGAATCCACGGGTCAAGTTATAAAGTGAGGTAAGAAAGGTAGATGGAACACGAGTTTCTAGGATACAAGTTATAACATTCCCCATAGAAAATGACACTGAACTTTTACATGGTGATAAGAAAAGGATGGAAAAAGGCGAGCAAAATTATTTTGGAAGTCAGGAGACGCATTTACATATAGTAGAGAATACAGATTTGTGTATCATAGGATTAAGAGTATTAAACAGAATACAAACGAGAGTAGCCTTGGAATAAAAGGGAGATAACAAATTAGTTCTACATGGACTGCCAAAGGGCATTATCAACTGTCCAAACTTACAGTAACTACAAATTATGACCTGCTTAAATAACGAGCAGATGTCATGGAAAGAAACACTTTAATTAAAATAAAATATGAAAGACTATAAGAATTGTCAAAAGGTTTGATGAAGACCTACATATAAAGATCAAACATTGAAATTTTATGGGATACCCAGGCACCGAGCTCACTGCTCAGTGCGATACTAGAAAATCTTACAATCCCTTATTAACTATGAGGGAAGATAGTACTAAACCTTGAAAATGACAATAGAGAAACAGAATCTCAAAAAATAATAAAATAATATCTAACTAAACATCCATCATGGATAAGCACAAGTTTTAATACTTGAACAAATACCAAGGATCTCAGCTAATATTACTATAGTGACAATGCTGGACTCTTAATTAATAAAGGAGAGAGAACAAGTTTTGAATATATATTTCTGAAGTCGAGAGAACTACCTAATTAGCAATACAAATGCTACACATAAACATATAATTTGGAGGTTGTAAACCTAAAACATTGAAGGGTTAATACATTTCAGAGGGCTAAGTAACATTAAATATACCTACCCTATTTTGAGGCTATTGTCCTACACTATCCTGATAGTTCTATACGAGCATATATCTTTTATGACAACCAGGTTATAAACGCAAAGAGAGACCGCAATAATCAAATATAGGTTATAACAGTTATTGGAATAGTAGTATATTGATCAGGAGAAAATGTAGTACTCACCACGTCACAAAATTTGATAAGATAAAATTTGGAAAATGACAATTGTGTGATTGTTCGAATTTTGACGTGGGAGGTCGAACTTGATCATGGTCAGATCAACGGAAAACCAAACACAAAATGGTGTGGAAGGATAAGTTCAAACTGATGCTGACCCCGTTAGGGTTGGATGATTCCTGAGACTCCTTACAAGTGGTCACAAATATTTCTGTAATACGTAAGTAATTATTCTTAAATTAAATATAAAATTTGACTGATAGGTATATGAGAGGTAGAATGTGTAAATTAAGAGTTAAGTTATCCAGGTTACCCTGAGGAAATTAATTAGCCAAAACAACTCGCATATGTCGGGAAAATAATCAATTGTGAGGAAAATATAAACTATTATTATTCCATGAACTATATAAATAAATTAAATATGAGGTCAGGAGATAATAACTTGTAATAAGAGTATTCTCAAACTAAATTCTAAGTTATGGCCATAATGCCATCGGAAGGGAAAATAGACTTTAAGTCTTTCTTTAGGAAGTCAAACCCAATATATTAAACGGGAACCTACCTATAAACATGGTAGAATAGAAAGGGTAAAACATTATACAAATACACATATGAGTTGATTCAAACCGTAAAGAACAGGTTCAGTTGAGAGAAAACTGTACCTTGTTAGAACCCTAAACAGGAACCCTATTGTGGTAAACCTGACGAACAGACAATAATAATCGTGTACGTACTACCAACAATTGGTGAATAAATAATATCAGGAAAAATTCTATAATACACATAAGATGCACGGCTCAACCGTAGCTCATACTACATTAAAAATGAAGGCCGCATATGGCGACAACAAACTCAAATACGAAAATCACAAGCTGATGACCTAAAGATTTAAATAAGCCATGAGATAACATTGGCAGCATACAAGATGGTAGATTACCTTCACACATACACAAGGAATTCAAATATCAAAACATACTAATGCACTATGAAGCATGTCAAGGAATACATAGATTCTTGAGAGTTATACCTCGTACGACATAAGTTATATACTGATGTCCGTAGGAGAGACCTCGAATTCACAGTAGGCGATCGAGTATTCCTTAGAGTTTCACCTATGAAGGAAATTTTTAGACTTGGGCAGAATAGCAAACTTAGCCAGGGGCATGTAGGACCGTACCTTATTACGGAGCGAGTGGGCCCATTAGTTTACAAATTACATTTATCTTAGAGCCCGAGACACTCGAACTAGATCCAACACTTAGACATGAGGAGACCTCAGTTCTCATATTAAAATCCGGGACTAGGGAAACCAAGAACAAGACCATCAGAATGGTCAAGGTTTGTGGACAAACCACGACATTTAGGAGGCGACATGGGACTCCATGCGAGACAAGTATACGTCACCTTCTTATAGTTTTGTGTATACTTATGGGGTACGTGGGCGTAACCTTTTTAAGGGGGTAGAGCACCACATGCGACTTGCATATCTGCAGTCTATATTGATTTTGTGAATGGTTATTGTGTTTGATTGTTGCGCATGTGGCAATTGGTTGAATAGTTATTGATATGTCCTATGTGACAATGGTTGGTTATGAATGATATGTCCTATGAGACACTTGTATGGTTATTGTGTGTCCTATGAGACACTTGAATAAGTTATGATTGTGTTCTATGTAACACTTGGACGTTTATGAAGCACTTATTACTTTACAGTATATTTATATTTATTCCTACAATCACACAAGAGATTCACTGTCAAGGGTTTACGCCTCTGCACTCTGTAGGACTGAGGATTTGGTATTGCACTTGTGCAGTGATGACCGAGTGGGATAGCTAGGAAGTTGGAACATGTATGGTTTTACAGTATTTACCAAGTACTTATACTATAATTACATGGATTATCATGATCAAGAATATGTGTGTATGAATTGCATACACTTGGACAATAGATGGAATGTAGTAGTATCAATACCCGAGAATGTTAAGTAGACAGGAGTAGATATGAGGAACTTGATTCCATAGGATGAACTAGTATAAGTTAAGACTTCGGGACGAAGTCCTTTTAAGGGGGGTAGACTGAAATACCCCTAACATTTAAATAATTAAATATAAGTAAATAAATGTTATTTGTGGAATTATACATATTAATTGGGGGTTTATTAAACCCAAAGAAAGCATATAAACACTTGGGCGTTAAAAACGCACCTAAACTCCTAAGGTTAAAAACGTGCGTTAAAGCCCGACCTTAAGATAAACAAGTTATATAAGCTATAAACTTCACATGAAGTTAAACAAACATCATTATTTAGCATTATAAAGAGAATGCACGAGCTACTTCCTCAAAAATAAACAAAGTGCTCGGACGAATTTCGTAACGCTCCTTTTACCCAGCTAGCCCGGGAGTTGTGTTCTGAGTGGTTTAACCCCATATAATTCAAGGTAACACCTTAAAATATTATTATTGACTATAAACAATGCCAATAAAACACTTGAAACTCATAGCGACTAATTATTTTTAAGAATGACCTTAAAGCACAAAAACGCACCTTGGGTGTCACGAAAATGCATTACGCAATTGCCTTGAAGTTTTTGAGGAGCCACGAGTTGATAAACTTAAAAGTGGATAAAATGACCATCTAAATCAATTAGTTCCAGTACTAAACTCATAGTACAAATGGGGGCGAATTTTAGGACAAAAAGGTACCTAAAATCACCATTTTTACCTTAAAACTTTCATCTTTTAACATTGTATAAATGTACCAATTAAATGCAGGAACCTATTACACATATTATTATGGTCTTAGTAAAATATAATGTGACAAGAATTTAATGAAAAATTAATCCCTAATGATCTCCAATGCATGCGACATTAGGAGTCAATTTTGGCTAGTTTAATTTGTAAATAGGTGTCGATTGAATATGATTCAGCTCACCTGTATAATATGTTAAAGTAACAAATGATTTCAATTGAATGGAGCTCCCCACCGTGTACCTACAGGAGAAAACAAGGAAGGTTAGTAGATGACAAGATAGGAAAAGCAAATAATTACAACAATAAGAATCTACTTTTGCAAGTTGTATAGGAATCAAACAAAAACACCATGTTACTCTTCATGTGCTACACTATTTGATAAGGGAAAGAAGGGGGCTGGTTGCTATACTTTAGTCTAAATTATACAACACCTAACTAGCATGATTCCTTGCCTAACACAAACAAAATTAGATGGACCCAAACAACACTATATTACCAAATTGTTGCAAGAATTTGTAGCCATCCATTTGCTCCATTGCAGCCGGCCACCTACAAGAAAGAAGACAAGATTAGTTCAATAATCAAACATGGAAATGCTAAAGAAATACATTACCTAACTACCTAGAAAATATAGCATGATCTTATGTCTCAAAACAAAGAAAAAATCATTGCCTATATGCTCAATGCATTACCGAAAAGCAAGGAATAATAACATGGGATAAGCTTAAAAAAAATTCAAAGGAGAACACATACCTAACTCAGCCTTGTCTTTTAGTTCCAATTGACAATCAATGTCTCTTTTCTCTTGCCCACCCAGCCGTAAGTGTGTCTAAAATAGAAGACTTTTGTAGTCAATTTGAAAATTGTAACACCCCAACCGCTAATTCTTCCATTATCCTCTAATCAATCCCATACTTACTCTTCTCGCAGCGGAATACCTACTTACTCCCGGCGGGTGATACACGCCGTTAACCCAAAAGGTTAACAAGGCTACTACTTACCATTCGGTCTGATGATTAGAATGAAATGCATAATACATACTACTTACTTTACAATACCAAATACTTACTTACATTTGATTAACGAGTATACTGAATATATGAATTACATTTCATGACTACTTCCCAAAAATGAAGAGTTATACATCCTCTCCTTACTATCCAATCAAGATTTCAATATCCAAAAAGGTGTACCACATGGTACACCGGCTACTCAAAATGGCCTAGCCGTGTACAACTCGGTACACTATTCCAGTCCTACTGCTACATCCCAAAAAGAATCACATCACGTCCTTACCCTACCGTCACGCCTCGCGGGTACCTGTGGAGTAAAAAAATTCCCCCTAGGGGGTCAGCTTACGCTGCATATGATAACCGCATACCCCGCGTACTAGCGAGGGTACGCCAACTATTTGGTCGAGTACATGCGGTTCGTTTCATGCATACACATACATGCTATTACAATACAATCAATACATTCATTTCACCAAGCATACATACATACAATACATACAAGAAGTACAATACAAGTTATCCATTCATACTTACCATACTCACCGCATTACGGAGATACAATTCTCCAATGCATACAAAGGTCTTGTTAGCCTCATTACACACCGGGTTAATCGGGTGTTCAATACTCTTACTCCGGGTCAATGACTTACAATAGTCAAGACCAATACAAATACAATACTTACTTTTACATACTTTACTTCCAGTTAAGTCGGTATGACTCCGGGCAGGGATTACTAATCCCACCACCGGGCTTAGGGTGGCCCACTAATCCAGGATGCTACCCATTCAAGGGATTTGGTCCAAGGAAAAGATTATAGCCAGGATTCGGATCCAACCTCTTGTGTTCCTTATCCTCACGCGTGGCCGAAACTATATCGGGCTTCTACTCATTCCATTTTACTCATTACTCATGTTAGGAGTTAGATCGTTAAGAATTAGTAGAAGTCCATACTTACTTTCGATACATACATACATACACAAGTACTCATACTTACACATAACTTCATTTCCATTCATACATTTCATGAATTATACAAACTAAATGTTCAAGAAGATTCAACAAGAACGAAAATAGTTCAAACACAGTTAAGTGCAATATAAAGTCCGATTCGTGCATTTATCTTATTGGTGATCACATAAGCACACAATCGGGGTAACCAAGTTAGGATACAGGGCATGAAGAAATCATACCGTTCACCGTCGTAAGGTACTACCGGTTCATTGGAGCTCAACTATTGGATTCCTATACATACATGAAGTAGTATGATCAATGATCTATTATTGATCTACTTACTCCTTCATTGATACTTTCAATGTATACTTACTACTGCATTACTTTCTTACTTGGTTATAAAACCATCCTTTTCCTTACTATTTCTTACACTGCTTCCTTATTCATTTACTTACTTTCTTACCATTATTACTCATTAATGGTGTACTACATATATATGCATATGTATATAAGCATATATATATGTATATGATTACTATAATCATATAATTAAACATTTTTTTTTGACCGACCGGACTTGCGACCGACTTGCAAGTCCGGTCCATTCCAGTAGCTATCAGTACGGGAAATTTCTACCGAATTTCGGCGACCGAACTTGCAAGTCTGGTCCCAAGTTCGGTCCATTCCAGTAGCTTGTGTTACGGAAATTTTTCTGGCCGACCGAACTTGCAAGTCCGGTCGCAAGTTCGGTCTATTCCAGAAGCTTTCATCTGCGGAATTTTTCTGGCCGACCGATTTTGCAAGTCGGTCGCAAGTTCGGTCCATTCCAGAAGGTTTCAGACGGGAGAATTTTCTGGTCCGGCCGAACTTGCATGTCGGTCGCAAGTCCGGTCGATTCCAGAAGGTTTCCCGTCTTTGTAAAGTTGGGCTCGACCGAACATGCAAGTCCGGTCGCAAGTCCGGTCTGGCCCAGTACTTCAGTTTTAAAATCTGTTTTGGGTGTTTTCTTTACTCATTGTTTCCCAATCTTTACCAATACTTCCATACATGTTTACCACTCATTTAGATGCTCTAATTCACCTAATTCATTCTCCAAGCTTACTACTCCATTCTTACACAACTTACACAAATTTTCATCTTCTCCTTTCAACACTTGCACTATTTTTCTCTACACTAATGTTACAGATTTTGGTTTTACTTCTTATGCTACAGATTTTCACTCCAACTTCTAACCTCCATTACTTCTTCAACTAATGCCATTCCTAGCATCCAAAATACATTACCTTACACTCTAGTTTCATCCCATTTACAAACTCATTCCAAAATCTGTTTCAAGACCCTAAACACTCCCACTACTCTTCTCCCATACACCTAGTTATTACCTAGGTTACTTCCTCTTCTTAAACACTTAAGTCTTCTCATTTCCTACACAAAAATTTGACATAGTCTCCCTATATCTTTAACATTCTCCACACATTATTTCAGCTCACATATACTCATTCTCACAACCATTTTACACAATACATTATACTCACAATTCCACACTACTACAACAACATGAAATTCTACACATACTCAATCACTACCCATGGTTTTCCCAGCTTTAACACATCATTTAAAAACTTCAAACTGCTTCAATACCATTACTCATTACTACAACATGCTTACTACTCATTCCTCAATCCACTACTCATTTTACTACTCCAAAATCTGTTCAATACTCCATACAAAACTAGCTCAAGGTACAAGTAATTACCTTGTGTTTCTAGTTTTCTTTCTTCTTTTCCTTCTCTTCCTTCTTTCCTTTGTTCTCCGTTGTCAACGTGTTCACAACACAAAATGCAAGTATCATGTACCAGCTACCATTTTACAATAACCACAGACAACTATACCTTAATAAGATGATATTCATTGATGTAATACATACCCTAGAATTTGGTTCAAGGGTTTACAAAAGTTAGGATTACATTCCAATTATGGATGAAGTTCGTTGATTAGCAAGAGAACAATATTCCTAGCCACAGGAAAGTGCCAAAATCGGCTGAAGCAACAGGGAAAAAAAGACATTCAAAACCGAAAATCTTTATAATGCCAATGAGAGCAGGAATGAAGGGTTTTCGAATTTCTTATTACCTCAAGATGATAAGGAGGTGAAGGTGCTTCCAATGGTGGACTTGAATCTTCAAATGGGGAACACCACAGAAACGAAAGTTGAGCTTCTGGATTTTTGAAGGAGGGGAAATGTTCTCCTTTGCAAGGGGATTCCAAGGTACTAATTTTCTAATTTTGGAGCAAGATTAATGGGTTAACAAGAGGATAGAAGGAGGGAGTTGTGTGAGTTCCTCTAATTCTCCATGGCTGTCGCAAGGTAGAAGGGGAGAAATAGAGAGAATAAGACAGGAGGGGAAAACGTGAGTGAGGGAGGAGTGTGGGGAGAGAGAGTTTTATTTTTTGCTTTTGCTTACTTATTAGGCTTGTCTTTTAGCTAATAAGAGAGAAATAAAGGGAGTGTGAGAGAGTGAGCTGGGCCGCCCCCCTACACACACACAATCAAATTTGCTTTTTATTTGAAAAGTGGACACATTAATTTTTTCTTATTGCATTCTTACCCCACAACTTACCGGCTGTTACAGTTCTTACTAACCGGTACCCGTTTTCCGGAATTTTCTCGTTTAATTAATTTTATTGGTTCTAAAGCTTCACTAATATTTATTGTGACTATTTAGTTGACCAAAATTGTTACGAGTCTGTTTGACCCGCTTGAAGTCACGTTTTCCCGGTTTCCTCGAAAAACGCGCTTTAAGGTTCGTTTATGCTTTTAACCCATTTTAAAGGTCCGCTTTCTTCGGGATTTGTTCCCTCGTATTTATTTAAGTGTAATTAAGCCTTTTAAAATATAATTAGCCTAATTAATCACTGTTTTTATTACGGGGTATTCAATCTACCCCCCTTAAGAAACTTTGCCCTCAAGTTGCTCAAGGTTCGGTTTACATTTCTACTATTGGTAAGCCAGTTGCCACAATACATTATTCATTACCAGCATACACAATTCAGATACCATACATCATACTCAATTCAATTTCCATACACAGTACTCAATTCATATGCAATCTCCATTCGAATACCATATCACAATACACCATTCAATTCGCACATTCCACAATACATTCGCCAATACACTTCACAATGTCATTCGTGTCATAATACAGTTACAACACAAATGCATTCATCATTACATACATACCATACTCATCGTACTACATACCGAATACTACTAGCACTACTTGTGCAATACAATACAATTAGCACTACATGTGCCAACCAAAATACAATTACAATACATACATACTACGCAATGCAACCCGAAGCAATGCAAAGAAAAAAGGCTCTACCCCCCTTAAAAGGGGTACGCCCGTACCCTCCGTGCTATACGGATACTAGACATCTAGTCTACAAATAGATTCGGGTACTTCGCCTTCATGGCGTCCTCTAATTCCCAAGTCGCTTCCTCGACATCGTGGTTAGACCACAAGACCTTCACCATTCGTACAGATTTATGGCGAGTGTCTCTTGTTTTGTATCAAGGATTCGTAGTGGAGTCTCGACATATCTCATCATCGGCTCTAGGGATAAGTGTTCGGGTTCTAATACATGAGAGGGATCGGCTATGTATTTCTTGAGTTGTGATACATGAAAGACATCATGAAAACGCCCCATTCTTCAGGCAATGCTAGCCTATAAGCTACGGTCCAATCCTCTCGGTGATGGTATACGGGCCTACAAATTTCGGGCTCAGCTTGTCCTTTTGCCAAATCGAAAGACACCTTCATAGGTGAGACACGACAAGAACACTTGGTCGCCCACGGCGAACTCAAGGTCGCGTCGTCGCACATCCGCATAGGATTTCTGTCTATCTTGGGCTGCTTTCATATTGCTCGGATTTTGTTGTACCTCAGCTTGTACTTGTTCCAAATACTCCGGTCCTATGATGACCGCTTCGCTTGACTCATCCCAACAACGGGGTACGGCAAGGTCTACCATACAAAGCTCTGGAACGGCGACATCTTAATCGAAGCATGGTAGCTATGTTATACGAAAACTCGATAAGATGAAGCTTCTCAATCCAGCTCCCCTGGAAGTCTAAGGAACATGCCCTTAGCATATCCTCTAGTGTTTGGATGGTCCTTTCTGTCTGACCGTCGGTCTGCGGATGGAAGGCGGGCTAAGCTTCAACTCAGTACCAAGCGCTTCCCGTGTTGCTCTCCAGTATCTCGAAAGAAATCTGGTGTCGCGGTCAGATACAATGGTTTCGGGACTCCGTGGTGTCAGATGATCTCCTTGTCGAATAGCTCCGCGAGCTTCGCCACCTTCCGAGTGTCCTTCATCGGTATGAATCGGGCAAACCTTGGTGAGACGATCGACTACTACCCAGATCATGTTGAGTCCTCCCCTAGCAGGTGGGAGTCCAACAACAAAATCCATAGAGATGTCGTGGAATTTCCACTCCGGAATGGGCATGGATTGCACCATTTCCCCGGTCTTCGGTGCTCGAACTTCACCTTCTGGCATGTGAGACACCTCAGAACATACTCAGTCACGTCTGATTCATTCCTGACCACAAGAAGTACCTCTTCATGTCTTTGTACATTTTAGAGGCTCCCGGATGGACATGCAATGTCGAACAATGTGACTCTCGCAGAATGCGATACCTTAGCTCATCATTGCTTCGGGGGGACGCATAATCTGCCATTCAATCGGATCAGACCATCTTCATGCAATTTGAAGTCGTACTTTCGGTTCTCGAAGGTACCCTCTGTGTTTTCTGTCTGATCTCAGTGAAGTAAGGGTCCTCGCTCAACTGAGCGTCTCGCACCTCGTCAACCAAGCTAGAAGAAGCGAGTAGCGAAATGGAGTGAGTGTGCTCGACGACTCAGGGCGTCGGCTACAACGTTTGCCTTCCCTTCTTTATACTGGAGGTTGATGTCGTAACCGAAGGAGAGGAACTCATCACCTCCTCTGTCTTAGATTCAGTTCTTCTGGGGAAATACATACTGCAAACTTTTGGGTGGCGGAGTAGATGGTGATGCTTCCCCATAGAGATAGTGTCGCCATATCTTCAAGGCGAAGACAATGGCTCCTAACTCTAGATCATGTGTCGGGTAATTCTCCTCATGCTTTTTCAGCTGGCGGGAGGCGTATGCTACTACCTTGCCATGCTGCATGAGTACGCATCCTAGCCCTTGCCCGATGCATCACAATCCACCTCAAATCCCTCTGTGCCCTCTGGAAGTGTGAGAATTGGCGCGAGATCAATGAGTCTTTTAGTTTCTGGAAGGATACCTCGCACTCGCTTGTCCATACAAACGGTGCATCTTTCTTCATCAATGACGTCATGGGCTTAGCGACTTTTGAGAAGTCCTTTACAAACCTCCGGTAATAACCGGCTAAACCAAGAAAGCTCTGGATGTCGGTAACAGTCTTAGGTCTAGGCCATGATCACACTGCTTCGATTTTGGTGGATCTACTGAAATGCCTGCGCTGAGATGACATGACCAAGGAAGGATACCTGATGTAGCCAGAACTCGCATTGGAGAACTTCGCATACACTGGTTCTCGCGCAGTGTCTCAAGTACTCTTCTCAAATGGTTTTCATGTTCTTCTGGTGACTTCGAATACATAAGAATGTCGTCAATGAATACACTACTGAAGTGTCCAGCTGATCACTGAATAACCGATTCATTAGGTCCATGAATTGGCTGGGCATTAGACAAACCGAATGGCATCACCGTGAATTCGTAGTGGCCATATCTTGTTCGGAATGCTGTTTTCTCAAATATTGCTCTTTGATAGCAATTTGGTGATATCCTGATCGGAGATCAATCTTAGAAAAGACGGATGCTCCCTTAAACTGATCGAACAGGTGTCGATGCGTGGCAATGGGTACTGGTTCTTTACAGTGACGCATTCAATTCGCGGTAGTCGATGCAGAGGCGGAGACTACCGTCCTTCTTCTTCACGAGAGGACGGTGCTCCCCAGGGTGATACGCTCGGGCGTATAAACCCTTTGTCGAGTAGGTCATGTAGTTGCTCCTTGAGTTCTGCCATTTCTGCTGGTTCCATACGGTATGGTGCCCTAGCAATGGGACCAATACCCGGTACGAGGTCAATCTCAAATTCTACTGCCTTTATGGTGGCATACCAGGTAGCTCTTTGGAAATACATCAGGAATTCTAAGACTACTGTACCTCATCACTGAACTCTGGATCTCTCTCCAGGTCTTGTACGTGGACATAAATACACTTCATGTCCTTTTCTGAGCTCCCGATACATTGCCATAGCGGAGATGACTGTAGTGAAGGCTCTCTCGGTCTCTGGCGGTATGAAACAGTGACCCCAGATGGACTCTTGAGCAGCAATCGGTGCTCGGTGCATCGGCGCATAGGATCCTTTGTGCCGCTCCAACCAGTTCATTCCAATTATCAAGTCGAATCCAATCCGTTGAATTCAATGAAGGAAATGGGAAACTCTTCACCTTTGATTTGAATGGTGGCGGTGTGGTAATACTTAGTACACTTTACCCGCTCCTTCGACGGGAGAGTAACCAAGAAATTTGGTAGCTCATATGCGTCTAGCCCCAACCTTGTAGCGAATGATGGCGATACAAAGGTGTGAGAGGCGCCGGAGTCGAATAATACTGAGGCTTCGATGCCATTTACTGGGAATGTTCCCGTTAGAATGGTGCCGCTCTTGCCGGCTTGTTCTTCGGTGAGGATGCTCAGGTTACCTTCGGTACCGAGTCCACAAGGTCGGGTATACCCAAGACTTGGCCGGTATACCCAAGGTCGGGTAGAAGCGGCCAAGGGGAAGCCGCCCCCCCTACACACTCAATCCGCCGTAGAAGCGGTCGACCAAGACTTGGCCGGTATACCCAAGGTCGGGTAGAAGTCGGAGAAGAGAGGTGAAGGTGCGGTAATATTCATCAACCGTCATCTTCTCAGTCATTTTTAGTGCGTCGAGCTCAAGCCGTTTCTTGGTCTTGACATGCTCGGGATAGTATTTAGATCGGAGAAGAGAGGTGAATGCTTCCCATCCGAATGCGGGATCAGCTATGTGCTCGGCCTTAACGAGCTTCCACCAGTCCATAGCCGCGTCCTTGAGGTAGTACGCAGCTATCCTCACTCGAACTCCAGCGGGAGTCTCGAGTGTCTCGAAGGCCGTCTCCATCTCGGAGAGATAAGCCTCGAGCTTGGCGGGGTCGCTCTCGCCTCTGAAGCATGGAGGTCGAAGGTCGGCGACTGCTTTTACCCAATTCGTTTCTCGGGGTTGAGGCTGGTCGGGCTGCTGCTGCTGTTGTTGCTGCTGAGTTTGTTGTGTTTGTTGTACATCGGTGATCACTTGCGGTAGCATCTGTGCTACCGTGGCGGCGACGATCTCAGCTATCGTCTGCGCCCCCGGTCCTTCGTTGCCCCCTCCTCTAGGACGACCTGGACCTCGTCCTGACATCTGAACAAGTGTGGATTACATTAGATGTCATGATACTATGACCTCATGGTCTTGATTCAAACAATGGTATCGTCCTTGCAGACGTTAAGGTTATCCGTTGTTAACAACGGTAGTTCCTAGTTAGGTTTCTAAGTCTCCGTCTTAAGACGGTTGAAATCCTAACTCGGTTATCACTACACTTAGGATTCTAATCATCAGAGCGAGACTTCGCTCTGATACCACTTTTTGTAACACCCCAACCGCTAATTCTTCCATTATCCTCTAATCAATCCCATACTTACTCTTCTCGCAGCGGAATACCTACTTACTCCCGGCGGGTGATACACGCCGTTAACCCTCCAAGGTTAACAAGGCTACTACTACTTACAGTTCGGTCTGATGATTAGAATGAAATGCATACATACTACTTACTTTACAATACCAAATACTTACTTACATTTGATTACCGAGTATACTGAATATATGAATTACATTTCATGACTACTTCCCAAAAATGAAGAGTTTATACATCCTCTCCTTACTATCCAATCAAGATTTCAATATCCAAAAAGGTGTACCACATGGTACACCGGCTACTCAAAATGGCCTAGCCGTGTACAACTCGGTACACTATTCCAGTCCTACTGCTACATCCCAAAAAGAATCACATCACGTCCTTACCCTACCGTCACGCCTCGCGGGTACCTGTGGAGTAAAAACATTCCCTCTAGGGGGTCAGCTTACGCTGCATATGATAACCGCATACCCCGCGTACTAGCGAGGGTACGCCAACTATTTGGTCGAGTACATGCGGTTCGTTTCATTCATACATACATACATGCTTATTACAATACAATTCAATACATTCATTTCACCAAGCATACATACATACATACAAGAAGTACAATACAAGTTATCCATTCATACTTACCATACTCACCGCATTACGGAGATACAATTCTCCAATACATACAAAGGTCTTGTTAGCCTCATTACACACCCGGGTTAATCGGGTGTTCAATACTCTTACTCCGGGTCAATGACTTACAATAGTCAAGACCAATACAAATACAATACTTACTTCTTACATACTTTACTTCCAGTTAAGTCGGTATGACCTCCGGGCAGGGATTACTACATCCCACCACCGGGCTTTAGGGTGGCCCACTAATCCAGGATGCTACCCATTCAAGGGATTTGGTCCAAGGAAAAGATTATAGCCAGGATTCGGATCCAACCTCTTGTGTCTCCTTATCCTCACGCGTGGCCGAAACTATATCGGGCTTCTACTCATTCCATTTAACTCATTACTCATGTTAGGAGTTAGATCGTTAGGAATTATTAGAAGTCCATACTTACTTTCCATACATACATACAATACACAAGTACTCATACTTACACATACACTTCATTTCCATTCATACATTTCATTAATTATACAAACTAAATGTTCAAGAAGATTCAACAAGAACGAAATAGTTCATACACAGTTAAGTGCAATATAAGTCCGATTCGTGCATTTATCTTATTGGTGATCACATAAGACACAAATCGGGGTAACCAAGTTAGGATACAGGGCATGAAGAAATAACCGTTCACCGTCGTAGGTACTACCGGTTCCTTTGGAGCTCAACTATTGGATTCCTATACATACATGAAGTAGTATGATCAATGATCTATTATTGATCTACTTACTCCTTCATTAATACTTTCAATGTATACTTACTACTGCATTACTTTCTTACTTGGTTATAAAACCATCCTTTTCCTTACTATTTCTTACACTTGCTTCCTTATTCATTTACTTACTTTCTTACCATTATTACCTCATTAATGGTGTATTACTACATATATATGCATATATGTATATAGGCGATATATATGTATATATGATTAATAATATAATTAAAACTTTTTTTTTTGACTCGACCGGACTTGCGACCGATCTTGCAAGTCCGGTCCATTCCAGTAGCTATCAGTACGGGAAATTTCTGGCTCGACCGAACTTGCAAGTCTGGTCGCAAGTTCGGTCCATTCCAGTAGCTTGTGTTACGGAAATTTTTCTGGCCGACCGAACTTGCAAGTCCGGTCGCAAGTTCGGTCTATTCCAGAAGCTTTCATCTGCGGAATTTTTCTAGCCGACCGAACTTGCAAGTCCGGTCGCAAGTTCGGTCCATTCCAGAAGGTTTCAGACGGGAGAATTTTCTGGTCCGACCGAACTTGCATGTCCGGTCGCAAGTCCGGTCGATTCCAGAAGGTTTTCCCGTCTTTGTAACGCTGGGCTCGACCGAACTTGCCAGTCCGGTCGCATGTCCGGTCCGGCCCAGTACTTTAGTTTTAAAATCTGTTTTTGGGTGTTTTCTTTACCCATTGTTTCCCCAATCTTTACCAATACTTCCCTACATGTTTACCACTCATTTAGATGCTCTAATTCACCTTAATTCATTCTCCAAGCTTACTACTCCATTCTTACACAACTTACACAAATTTTCATCTTCTCCTTTCAACACTTGCACTATTTTTCTCTACACTAATGTTACAGATTTTGGTTTTACTTCTTATGCTACAGATTTTCACTCCAACTTCTAACCTCCATTACTTCTTCAACTAATGCCATTCCGAGCATCCAAAATACATTACCTTACACTCTAGTTTCATCCCATTTACAAACTCATTCCAAAATCTGTTTCAAGACCCTAAACACTCCCACTACTCTTCTCCCAATACACCTAGTAATTAGCTAGGTTACTTCCTTTTCTTAAACATTTAAGTCCTCTCATTTCCTACACAAAATTTGACATAGTCTCCCCTATATCTTTAACATTCTCCACACATTATTTCAGCTCACATATACTCATTCTCACAACCTGTTTACACAATACATTATACTCACAATTCCACACTACTACAACAACATGAAATTCCTGCACATACTTTAATCACTACCCATGGTTTTCCCAAGCTTTTAAACATCATTTAAAAACTTCAAACTGCTTCAATACCATTACTCATTATACTACAACATACTTACTACTCATTCCTCAATCCACTACTCATTTTACTACTCCAAAAACTGTTACAATACTCCATACAAAACTAGCTCAAGGTACAAGTAATTACCTTGTGTTTCTAGTTTTCTTTCTTCCTTTTTCCTTCTCTTCCCTTCTTCTCCTTTGTTCTCGGTTCCAATGAGTTCACACACACAAAATGCTACAGCCCATAACACATACACAATACCATTTAGCATTCATTTTATACTAACCCTAGAATTTAGGTTTTAGGGTTTAGAAAAGGATGTTACCTTCCAATGGATGAATGAAGTTCTTGACTAGCAAGAGAACAATATTCCTAGCCCAAGAAAGTGCCAAAATCGGCTGAAGCAACAGGGAACAAGACATTCAAAAACCGAAAATCTTTATAATGCCAATGAGAGCTAGGAATGAAGGGTTTTCGAATTTCTTTTTACCTCAAGATGATAAGGAGGTGAAGGTGCTTCCAATGGTGGACTTGAATCTTCAAATGGGGAACACCCACAAAAACGAAAGTTGAGCTTTTGGATTTTTGAAAGGAGGGAAATGTTCTCCTTTGCAAGGGGATTCCAATGGTACTAATTTTGTAATTTTTGGAGCAAGATTAATGGGTTAACAAGAGGAGAGAAGGAGGGAGTTGTGTGAGTTCCTCTAATTCTCCATGGCTGTCGCAAGGTAGAAGGAGGAGAAATAGAGAGAATAGAGAGGAGGGGAAAACGTGAGTGAGGGAGGAGTTGTGAGGAGAGAGAGTTTTATTTTTTTGCTTTTGCTTTACTTATTAGGCTTGTCTTTTAGCTAATAAGAGAGAAATAAAGAGAGTGTGAGAGAGTGAGCTGGCCGCCCCCCCCCTACACACACACAATCAAATTTGCTTTTTATTTGCAAAAGTGGACACATTAATTTTTTTCTTATTTGCATTCTTACCCCACAACTTACCGGCTGTTACAGTTCTTACTAACCGGTACCCGTTTTCCGGAATTTTCTCGTTTAATTAATTTTATTGGTTCTAAAGCTTCACTAATATTTATTTGTGACTATTTAGTTGACCAAAATTGTTACGAGTCTGTTTGACCCGCTTAAAGTCACGTTTTCCCGGTTTCCTCAAAAAACGCGCTTTAAGGTTCGTTTATGCTTTTAACCCATTTTAAAGGTCCGTTTTCTTCGGGATTTGTTCCCTCGTATTTATTTAAGTGTAATTAAGCCTTTTAAAATATAATTAGCCTAATTAATCACTGTTTTTAATTACGGGGTATTTCAAAATAAATAAAACAAAGAGAAAGACTAAACAAATGGACAATTATTTTGTCAAATAATTTTGCCCTTGCCAAGCCTTATGTCTACGTGAGTTTAGCTCATTTCTTCCTTTGCCATTTCACCTTGGCCGATGCTAATTCTACAAAGCAAGAATCAAGTAGCAGATCTGTTCAAGAGGTCTGACTTCGGGAGAGATTCTATAATTTTCAAAGGAGAAGTGGTTCACATCAGAGAATCTGTTCAATAGGTCTCAGCTCGGGAGTTATTCTGAATTTTCCTTCTGGGTGACAAAAACCGTAGAGAGTGCGCAATCTGGAAATTTTGGAAACTTAGATCTACAATCATCACAAGGTGTATCAAAAATACCTTGATAAATTCCTAAGGTGGCCGAATTCTCTTCAAGAAAATAGCATTGGAAGTGCTTGGAATTCAAGGAGAAATCAAGTACAAGAATTGTCTTGATTTAAGGACGTACGGGAAGGAACTATTGAACAGGGATTTGTCAAGCTAGCAGTTTCTTGGTGAACGGTATGTTAATTGTGTGGTCTGAATGTCCTAAGGATTATCCTAAGGTCCAGACATTATGTGTTAATTGTTTAAGAGCGATATATGTGATTTTATGTGTATGATATTGTGTACTGTATTGCTCAAACTGTTGTGTTGTATTTTATACGCGAACATCTTATGACTGAAAGTTTATACATCTAAACTGGGGAAAAGACTAACTGACCTTTAGGTATTATTGAACCTAACAATGGTCAACTGTTAAGGTCTTGATTCAAATATTGGTTATCATGTCACTGACAATATGGGCTAACTTATAAAGAGAGGAATCCAGATCGTTTCGACTTTCTGGTTGCGCATTGCGATCACTACGAGAGACTATATTGGAGTCACTCGAAATCCATCAGCCACATTCGGGGATGGCGGAAGGCACTGCCGTTGGTGCACAGGTTCGGCCGGATCGGTCAATTAACCAGGGCCATAGGGTCAGCTGGTAAACAGTTCCAATGGAACACAGGGGACATTCGTCCATTAATAAGTTATTGAGGTTTGACTTAACATGTCTCTTGAGGTGAAAATTAATTGGAAAAGGTTAAATGATTGGTTCACAGGTTAAGGGTCAGGTGGCTAACTAACAAGTACAGTTTAATACGCGTATCTTGTTTGGTGATTGTTATGGATTATTAATGTGTGACTATTGGTTATTTTTATGAGTTATTATTGTGTGGTTATAGGTGTTGTGTGCTATCGTACACTGTTGTTTACAGAGAAGTTGTTATGTGATTGTTAAATGTTTACAGTTATTACTGTTGGATTTGTAAACCGGAATATATTGTAATGAATCTAATATCAAGATGGCTAAAACGACTTAAGGAACCTAGATGGCTTAAGATCACATTTAGCATACCAGCATTTCGATTGCTGAGCCCTTCAATTGGCCAAACATTCCAGGTTATTGAAGAAGACTCAAGCCAGAGTGCGGGACACGGGGGTAGCAGTGGTGTTTCTCAACAAACATCTTTGATTTTATTTTGTATTTGTAACACCCCTACTACGCACATCACATAACTTGGAATTGCAGCGGAATATAAACGACTAAACAGTAACTAAACGATTGGTGCTACAACGCCGTCAACCACCCACGTGGTTAACAAGGCTGAATAAATACAAGTGTACCGGTCTGATGATCAGACTCCCGAGCATAGAACTAATAACCATATATATACATCAACAAAATACCGAGTGTTTACATAAATCCTTCACGGTATACCGTCACTGTAAAACGTCATAATCAAGTATACAACACGCCACGGGAGCACAGGCACATCCCGGGCAAACATCCAAAAGTACTCCAAAAGTAAACTACACCCTAGGATCTAGAGCCACTCCGCTTCTTCGATCCTCATCCTGCAGTAAAAGAAATATGGATCCCCCGAGGGGGTCAGCAACCCTTGGCTGGCATGGTTAACGCGCAGCCCATCGACTACCGGAATGCGCGCAAACTATTTGTCATGATGACATGGTATTTATTTTAAAACACACAACTCATATATATAACATAACATGGGTATTGTACACATCATAACACACATCCACACATACAATTCCTTTTAGGAAGAGAACCAACACAGTTAGTCCCTATTGAGAGCCTAGAGAATGTTGCCATGCTCATACTTAGCTCGTTACATAACTCGTTACCGTCCGGTTAGATTGAACGGTTAACTTAACACAAGGTGCCTCGGATATAGTGATCCAAGCACACCGAAATAACACATAGTATGCCCCTGTGGCCCGACGTGAGTCAGTAAAATAGCCTTGGTTAAGCTAAAGGGAAGGTTGGAAACCAAATTGGAAACTCAACCATAACATACAGAGAGAATCGAACCGGTTATGACATCGACTCCCATACTCACACGCGTGGCCGGAAAAGACCGGACTCCTCACTTCCCGCGTTAGCCCTTGTTAGTAGTTCATCATTGAGCACAACAAACAATTCACAATAATAGGTCAAGTCTTGTTAGACACACACAAGGGAAGAGAGAGTCTTACTTAACAACATAATGATATTTAACAACGGTAAACTCTTTACATGGCTTAATCTTACAAAGTCATAAAAACACAGAAAAACAAACAACACACAAGCCGGTGTAAACCGGTAGGCAACAGACTGCAAGAAAACCATACCTTGGTCCTTGCCTCGTTTCGTTTCCACCTTGAGAGAATCCTAAACACATTAGTAACGTCGGTTAATTATTTATTTAACTTCACACTTACTAAGTATTTAACATGATTGTATGACATGTTTTAATGCCTAACTCACCCTAGATTACCGTCATTATACACCCTAGGGTTAACTACATAAGTCACATTCTTTTCTGTTTTTTTTTTTTACAAGTTTAGGTCCGACCGACCTTACCGACCGACCCTACCCTCGGGTCGGTCTCTTACAGAGACATTTACCGTCTTTCTTTCCTATCCGACCGACCCAGACAGGGTCGGTCCCCTGGGTCGGTCTCCAACATAACCATTTTCGACCTGCCATTTACATTCCGACCGACCCTGCCAGGGTCGGTCCCCCGGGTCGGTCTACTGCAGGAACTTCCTAGGAATTCTCCAAATTGTTCCAAATTTTTCCTTAAGTCACCCAATGTGTTGTAACACCTTGTGGCACACTAAATACTTCAAATAACATCCATTCAACTAAAGTTCTAACTCATTTTTAAACTCCTCAACACTCACTCATTTCCTTGTAAAATTCCTTAACACTTATAACATTTTATACTAGGTTTCTAAATGGTGTTTCTTACCTATTATAACTACTATCCCAAAAGCTTTCTCCTTATTTTAACATCATCTCCCAAGCATCATCTCTCACAACTAACTCCTTATATCCTTCTTGAAAATTCTTTTCCAAGTTTACACTTTCTCCTTATTACCAAAGTTTGCCTAAGTATTTACCTAAGTCCCAAAGTGACTTTGGTACTTACTAAAATCTCAAGATCATGCCTAAGTCCTTATTACACTCTAGAACACTTCCTAGTTCATCAAAATTCCTTTACAAGATCTTGAACTCCTTATGCATTTCCTAAATTTCGACGTAGGTTCTCCTAGTATTTTGTTACACCAAAGCACATTGTTTTCATCATTAAACATCCAAGAACGCTAAGAACACCAAGAACACTTTCTTACACCACTTCACCAAATTCACACTACATCACAATATAGTGCATAATTTAATTGCATGGCACTTAGGCCCTTAAAATGCATGGCTCTTAGGCCCTTAAAGTGCTTAAATCATAAACACTGAATTTCCACAATATATATGCCTTTAACCTGCGATTACATACAACAAGACATATGTTATTTTACTAGTCTCCTTGAGAACATTTACTAGGTCATTCACCATTTGCTCTTTAGGTAGTTTTAACAAGCATTTATAAGCTCATTTCTCCTAAGGCATTAAACAACATTAGGTTAGTAGATTTACCTCTTTTCCAAACAACTTCCTTCTTGTTTCCTTTAAAAACCGGTAAGGTATTTGATTCTTTGTCAAGTTCTAAACAATATACAAACATTATAATGAGTATTCAAGCTATAAGCTTCATCTCATTGTAAACCCTAATTTTACATTGTTTCAAAAACATTAATGTAGTTGTTTTACCTTGATCTTTGAAGAGAGTTTGAATATATAACAAGAGAGGACTCCACCTAGTCCATGAAGAGTTGAAATGAAGCTAGAACAAAGTCACACAAAGAGCTATATCAATGTGTATTTTCGGTCAAGGTAAAAACATGGAGGAAACATGATTTTTCTTTGAGATTCCTTACCTAGAAGCAAAGGAGAGTAATAATATGTAGAAATACAAGCTCAAGCTCCTTCAATGGTGGAACTCCATGGCACCGAAATGGGGCTCTTGAAGTTTTGAGAAGATAGGAATGAAGAGCTTGATGAGAGGAAGAGATTGGTGGTGTTTGTTTTTTATTTGGACAAGTGAGCTAGATTTTACAAGTGGTCAAAGCTAGAGTTCTAATGGTGGTAGTGGTATTACCGTGAGAGAACAGCAAGAAGGGAGGAAGAAGAAGATTGGGACCGTGGGAAATGAAGGAAAGAAGTGAGAATGAAGATAGAATTTGCTTTTAAGAAGATATTTGTAGTAATAAAGTAAAAAGTAGTTTTAATTAGTTTGCTTTACTTACTTATTACATTAACTAGAGAGTGGTGAGTCACCACACTTAGAAAACCGGCCCCCTTTATTAGTATGAGGGTACTTTAGTCTTTGTTTGTCAATTTAATTACTTAATACAACATATGTTACAAACTAGCTTATAAAAAGCACTATTCACCAAAACAAGGCACTTAGAAGTGAAATTTTTGATTTCCCATTAATATAGCCACCCAAATGTGATACTATATAGTACACATATATATTTAAGAGTAATGATGGACATTTAGCCATTCCAAACTCATTTACAAGACAATTTTGTTTAAAAATGTGCTTTAAGACTTCTTAAAGCACATTTTGTGTTTTAACTTGTTTTCAAGCTTGGTTTTCTTTGGTAATTGGTTTAATAAGTTCATTAGTATATAAATGAGGTCTTGGTAAGCTCATTAGGTCTTAACCAAGTTTATCCCAAGCTTAGAGCACATTTTGGCTCTTATTGACTTTAAAGCACGTTTTGTGTTTCCTTTTGTTTAAATTTGTTTACTAATGTTTCTAAGACTCTTTTTAGTCTTATTACACCATATTTAGGTGTTTAAACAACATAACTAGGTTTGGGGTATTTCAATTGTAATAAAGATATTGTTGCATTCAGTTAGTTGCTCATTTAGTTGGATTTGGTTTGTAATAGTTAGGAGTGCTCAGTATCTATTCATCACAGCGTGTAGAGCTAAGGTTGTTGGATGGATGCCTTGTTACTCACAAGGGTGAGTAACGGCGTGTAACACCAAGGTAGTTAGTTTTATTTTTCCGCTGCGATTTGCTATTTATTATGCTACGAGTTATGACGTCATTACAAGTTTAGAATTAGGGGTGTTACACATAGAGTTCTCCAACTCGTGGATTATCCTCATATCAGAGAGACGGGTATTGTAACACCCCGATTTTCAGACCTAATTTTTTTTTTCAACCAACAGTACAATACAGCGAAAGACTTACTACAAACTCAACCCGGGGTGCTACCGCCACATCCACACTCACTGTGGATGCTAAGGCGAACTACCACCATCTTATCCAAATTAAGTTTTACTTTCAAACCTTTATATATTCAGAATATAACCACAACTTATACAAACTTACATCAACGCTATTAGCTTATACAAAACTGTTTAACCCTAATACATGAGTACTTTATGGTAATAATTACAACGCCCTCTAACTTCAATATCTATTCCTCTTTAGCTCCACTCTCTCATGCAACTTCATGACTAGGGGAAAACACCATCCTTTCCTGTACCTGTGGTCAGTCATACAATCACAGAGAAAAGACCACATGGCATAACGCCAAAATCAGCAACACTGAGTAACTCCCATCACAACATGTGAAATACATTTTACCTTGTAAAACTCCAAGAATACATAATCATAACAACAAAGGTAGTGGAGCAATACAACCATGACAACAGGATAATAGGGTAGCAGAACCACAATAGGGTTTAACACAAAAAACCACAAATTAGCACCACCTGTTGCTTACCTTAACATAAGGTGCATAAATTATCATTCAAAATATTATCAAGTATCACTCACCAAAACAATCAATATAAGTTAGTAGGCAGTGTAACCAATGTCAAGATCCACTGAGTATAACATCCAAAACCATGATACAATTTCCCCCTGTCCTCGGGCAATCGGTCTTTCGACATAGAGCACTAACACTCTCGACCCCTCGGATAATTCACCTCACCCCATGTCCTTAAGTGTGCACACCCCCTATGAATCATCAGTCCATAGAGTAGATCATGATGGCTTAGCTCCAATACATTGGTACGAGCAAATAAGAAGACCCCAATACATTGGTAGGGGCAGTCTCAGTAAACTCCAATACATTGGTAGGAGTAATATTTCATAAACACATTACCACTTAGCTTAGGCACCACCTTGCCTTACACCTCATTTTCATATCCATAAACATAAGATAAATCAACACATAAAGTCAATATAAGCACCATAGTAACCGCTGGATAGAAATAGCATCACCAAGATCAATATAATCATAACAATTGCTGAACATAAATAACTCCAAACAACGTTTATAATTCATTGTTGTAGCAATTTGTGCACTTATGTGCATCCAAGTAATTTCCCTAAGTTAAACTTGGACTAAGATGTCAACCAGCTTCTTATAATCAATATAAACTTAGTTGATCTCTAAAACACAGAAAAATCAACTTATATAAACATTTCCACACTTGGCTCTACAAATAACAATAGTGACAATGACAATTTACAACCAATTTCTTAAATGATTTACCTAAAGTTTTTAGCCATCATTTCTTCCCTTTTATACTCACCTAATATATGTTAATAAGCCACTTTTAATCAAGCCTAACCCACGTCCAAGCTACTGATCCAAACAGCAACTAAAAACTATCCATTGTTATTTAACAACAATCTTGTACTTTAACAACTTTCCATTTTACAATTTGTATAATTATGTTGTATAACCCATTTTACCTCAACTAATCGATCATATTCCCTTACCCAGACCTTATAAACATTATTCACTCATTAAAATCAGAAGAAAACAATTCCCACGGCCTCCTTTCATTTCAGTTACAACAACAACAACAAGAACCTTTATACTTTGTACAGATTTGTACATATTAGCATATCTTGGTAATTAAACTAGATATAATCAATATAATTATTCTCCTAGCTCATTATAAGATACATAAACCTCATTGATCTCAAATACCCAAAGATTTCAACCCATAAAAATATTATCGCACTTGACTGCACAAAACGATCACATTGACAGTCACGGTTTAACAACCGGTTCCTTAATAACTTGCCTAGGGATTTAATTAGCATTCCCTACCCTCATGTACAAGTAATACATGCTACTACCCCCTAGTTAAACAGCAACTAACGTGCTGGACAGAAACAATTCAAGTTCAAACACATATGCTAACTTACGACAATTGTATATTCCATTGTAAACCAACGTATTCTCCATCCATCAACTAAGACAAGTTATTTGTTTCAATTACTTATACTAACTTACGACAATTATATATACTCTCGGTCTCATCTGTCTATTTCCTTTCCTGGCTGCTATCCCTGTTATCGATATACATATAGATATATATATACTCGTGAACTTCATCACTCAATCTCATCTATCTATTTTGTTCTTTTTTCCCTAGCTGCTAACTCCCGTTGTTGATATGCTTATATACATATACACACACATAATTATACAGAACTTACAGCACGCTTCTTTTATTTTCCAAACTCAATTATACTTATACAAACTTAGTTCATAAGATTTAGTACCGGTTGATACTAAATGAGTAGCGCCTGAACCGAAGACGGCAAGGGATTTCCAAAGCGTTCAATGGAGAGGAGAAATCTTGGAGTTGGATGAGCAGGATTACATTACTTTAATTAATTGATAAGGCTAGACACAATAGTACTGACTAGTACCATTCCTGTCCAGGCAGTTGAAATAATATTGTTTCAATTGATAAAGCTAGGAAACAAAGTGTACAGCTCGTACACCATATACAAACCGACAGCAAACGTCTTATGCCTATATCTAGCTTGTTATTATTCTGAATAAATATGGTAGACAACTTCCACACCTAACCTGACCAACTCTGCACTATAACTACAGCCTCCCATGAATTAAGCAAGTTAAACCAAGTTGGCAATGCCAACATAAAACCCGCATAACTCAAACACACCTCAAATGGTAAAACTGCATGTCGACAACCAGCCAGTAGTCACCTTACCTGATCTTGAAGACATCAAACTTCAGCATATATATATCCAAGAGGGAATTACAGGAGAACAGCGGGTGGAAGGAGAAAGAACACTTATAGCTGGAATAATAGCAGCAATGAGCATGATCCAAGAACAGGACCCCATTATCTACACTTCATCACGATCAAATTTACACTAGGTTTCTTTACAAATTCAAAGCGCTAATATCATTACCTCTCTCACCAGCAAGGGGTTATTACCACTCAACATCATTTGAAGGCGCATGGTCATTCTGATCAACAGTAAAAACGGAGCAGGGCACAAGTTCCATAAACAAGAGAACTTAATAAGAAGAATATCTATGCTACGCCAAATCAATGTGACTTGGTAGTTAAAACAAACCTATAATTCACACAATTCATAAAAAAAAAATTTAAGAAATGGTACAAGGAGAAAGGTAAGAGTTTACGGTAATTTACAGCAACCTTTTCACTAGTTTATTGCTATTACTACTTGGTGTACGTGGATACAAACAGCAGGACAGGAGCTCAAGATGGATGAAGGAAGAACCGGCAAACAGCAGCATGGAAAATCAGATTTTAAAAGCTTGTTGTTAAAGGTAGTTACCTGCTTCTTCCTCGTCATTTCTTGCTAGTTTTCTCTAATATTTATAGAGCTTTATGTCTCTTCCTTCTTTCCTAAATCTCCCAGCACCTAGACTCACTTCTTCTCCTTGTTCCCTTGCGCAAGACAGCAGCAGCAATAGCATTTATTTCCAGCATGCCCTCGGTTGAACTTGTCTTGCTTGCTGTTAGTTAATTTATTCTAGCCTCTAATTCTTCTACTAGCAGGTCTTACATGGGGGAAGATGCGACAGAAAGAGTTCCCCAGATGGGTATTAGCTAGGCCGACAACACATGAATGAAAAATGAGCCGATCCTTTCCTATTCAGCCAGGGTATGTGTTGCGGTAATAACACCTAATGTGTGTTGGTGTTTTATTTTTATTGGTTAACTTGTCTTGCTGTATTAAATGAAGCCACATAATCCCCTTGACTCAGCATGGCAGAGACGGTAATGTGCTGTTGGAGAAAATCAGCATTGAAGAAAATGATCATATAAAACAAAAGTGTTAATTATGTTGCATATGGAATGAGTAATATGGAGCTGAAATATGTTAATCATTGTTGCACAAAACGACGACAACAAATCCCAATAACGAGGCAGGATAAGTCGACTATTACATATTAAAATAATATGTAATCAGAATGTATAAGATGGTTGAAGACATGTTACTTTATTTGTTTTTTTTTGAAACAGAACATATATTTATGTGATTAAGTTGCGTACAAGTTCCGGAATATTTTCCGGTGTCCATGAACCCGATAATCGTGTAGTTCGGGCATGGTTAGCTAAAGTATGCGCTGAGAGATTATCCACCCTAGGGATATGGAACCATAGAACATCAGAGAAGACGCCTAGATCTGCCAAAACCCGATCCAAAATAAAAGTTGTTGAAGGTAAAAGCGCTGAGACCGTGCCGGTTTGCAAGTACTGGATAACCGACCGACAATCGGATAAGACCCGCAGACTACGAACCCCCAAAACCCTAGCCGCATGTAGCATATCCTCAATAGCCATAGCTTCTGCATCCGCAATACTTAGAACGCCTCTAAAGCTTCGACCACCCGCAGAGAGTAGCTGTGTGCCTTGCCATCCCACCCATGCAATGCCCACATGGCCACTGGAATCCAAACTAGCGTCCGTAAAAAACTCTGGCCACATAGGATGAGCTATGCGATGCTGCTGAAGCGATGAAGAGCTGGCCTGATCATTGGAACAAGAGTGGTGAAGGAAAGACACAGCTTGGGACCAACCATGCTCAAAATGATGGACACGGCCATGCGAAATTTGACACCGCGCATACCAAAGTTGCCAGAGAAAACAGACACATTTCTCCACTGCTGCCCGTGAGCTATTCAATATAAATTGAAATAGCCAATGTTGAAGTCCCTGGTCAGTAGAGATCGATGATGGCAACCAAAACCCAAAACGGGACCAGAAAGCGCATACAGCAGGGCACTCGTAGAACGCATGGAGCATTGTTTCTGGCGCGTTGCATAAAATACAACTGGTGTCCATGGGAGTGCGAATACGCTCTTGTATAGTTGCCTTACAAGGAATTTTTGACGTGATAAATTTCCATGCAAAGAGCTTGACACGAGGCGGGAGAGGAAGACCCCACAAAACACGATAGACCTTATCAGTTGGCGCTAAAGTGGAAGTAGATGGGAACTGAGCTTGCTTGATAGATAGGGCCGCAAAATAAGCCGATGAAACAGTGTAAGCACCAGTCTTTGTGAGTCCCCAAAACCATGAATCAGAGGGGGATAAAACATTACGAGCTGGACCAATTGGTGTAGCCAAAACATGTGGAATATCAGAGGCATCACACCAGGCGTGTAAGAGATCTGTATTCCATTGGCCATCAACGGTGATAAGAGTAGCAACAGAAGCGAGGCGCTGAACCATTGGGGGAATGCGCCAAAGAAAAAGCTTGCCTCCTGGCTTAGATGGGAGCCATTTGTCTGTGATCCTTGTGGTAGCACCATTGACAAGTGCACGTCGCCCTCCGAAAAGCAGTAAAGGTCGAACAGAAAGGAGAGCCCGCCAAACAGGACTAGATGTGGAGCCAAGTGGAACCTCCTGCCAGGGAGCATCCCGCAAATATTTTGCAGAATAAAACCGAGATAGAAGAGTCGTTGGTTCTGTGAGAATACGCCATAATTGCTTTGCTAACAGAGCCTGATTAAAACAGCGAAGATCTCTGAAACCCATACCTCCTTCCCAACGATGTTTACACATGGAAGACCACTTAGTCCAATGAATAACACGCGAGGTCTTAGTCCCGCCCCACCAAAAAGAATTAATCATCTGCTGAATCTGTTTTAAAAGAGTGGAAGGAAGTTGAATGATGGACATAGCATACGTGGGAATGGCCTGCAATACCGCCTGCACCAACAATGTTCTCCCCGCCTGAGATGTTGTGCGCGACCAACTCTGGATACGCTTAGCAACCCGGTCCTTAATATAACTGAAAACTGAGCACTTGCTCTTGCCAATTTTACTAGGAAAGCCAAGATAGATCCCGAGATCCTGAGTAAGGTGCGCCTGCAACTGGGCAGCAATGGCTACCTGAAGGTGCTGGTGCATTCCGGAGGAAAACATCACCGCGGACTTGTGTGCATTAATGCATTGACCGGAGGCAGTTTTGAAATCTTCCAAGATCTCCACCAAGGCAGCAGCATTTGATACAGTGGCATCCCCGAAAAGAACAATGTCATCAGCAAATAAGAGGTTGGAAATTGGTGTATCCAGACCTGGAAGTGTAAATGGCCGGTAATACCCAACATCTGTAGCTAGCGCAAGAGTTGAGGTCAGCGCCTCCATACAAATGATGAACAAAATGGGAGACAGTGGATCCCCTTGACGGAGACCCCTAGACGGATGGAAAAACTGGCCTGGATACCCATTAATCACGACCGCTGATCTAACAGTTGTAATACATTGACGAACCAGTGCAATCCAATTAGGGTGGAACCCCATGCTGGTTAGGACGTCCATGATGAAACCCCATTCGAGCCGATCAAAAGCCTTAGACATATCGACCTTGTATGCGAAATAACCCTTCGTTTTGGCCTTGGAACGACGCATGGAGTGTAAGATTTCATGGGATAGCAAAACTTGATCCGTGATTAGCCTATTTCGAACAAAAGCAGCCTGATTATATGAAATAACAGTAGGGAGGGCATCTGTAACACGATTAACCAAAACTTTGGCAATGACCCGGTAAATTGTATTACACAGAGAAATGGGCCGGTAATGAGTAATTGATGTAGCCCCCGCTGATTTCGGTATAAGAACAATATGGGTATCATTCACCGTGGGAGGTAGCGTGCCCCCATTGAGGAAACTCAGGCAAGTATGGATAAAATCATCACCAACCGTTGTCCAAAACGTGCGTAGGAATGTACCATTGATACCATCTGGCCCTGGTGCCTTCCCTGGATTCATCTGATTATAAGCTGCTACCACCTCTTCCCGGGTGTAAGCCTGACCCATGGCGTGATGATGATCCACAGAAATTCGATTAGCTATACAAGCCTGTATGTGATGATCAGGAGGCGGTTGAGTGGTAGTGAACAATTGCTGAAAAAACTGACGAGCCACCTGCTCGATACCCACTGAAATACCCCAAACCTAAGTATGCTAAGTAAACATCAAATCATGATGTATTAAGGCTAAAATATGCCTTAGAAAGATTGGTAGACAATTTTAACCAAGGAAAACACAAGAAAATGCCTTAAGGGCAATCAGGGCAAAAACGTGCTCTAAGCTTGGAGAGACTTGGGTGAGTACCCAAATATCATGATAAGACCTTAGTAATATCTAATGGTCATTTTAAATCAATTAGCAAAGAAAACCAAGCTTGAAAACAAGTTAAAACACAAAATGTGCTTTAAGAATTCTTAAAGCACATTTTTGAGAAATTGTCTTAGAATTGAGTTTTGAGTGGCTAAATGTCCATCATCTCTTTAATCAACATGTGTACTAATTAGTATCACATTAGGAGGTCTAAATCAATGGGAAATCAAAATTTCCCGATTATGTGCCTTGATTAGTGAATAGTAACTATTTAGTGCTAGTTTAAGTTTTAATCAATATAAGCTAATAAGTTGGTCAACAAAGACCATGACTAGCCTTATATTAATGGGGTGGCCGGTTTTTTAAGTGGGGAGTCACCACATGAGTCACCATAAGTAGTCAAATAAGAAAGGAAAAGAAGAGTAAGTAAGAAAGTTACTATTTGCTTTATTAAAGCAAATATCACATATTAGCCACCTTTCTTCCTCTCTCTCTTCATTTCTCCTTCCTTCCACGATTTTTCTTTCTCCTTCCTTGCTCCAAACCGAGAGAGCTCCTTCCATGGGTGCTCCCCTTCAAATGCTCACCAAGTATTCATCTTTGCTCCAAATCAAAAACTAAGTGTAGATTCTCTTAGTTAGGCCAAGACCTATCTTCCTATCTTTTCAAATCTTTCAAAGCTCCATTTTGGTGCCATGAGAAAACTCCATTGATGGGGGAAAATCAAGTTTGAAGAGCTCATTAGCTTCTCCATTCTCTTAAGGTAAGGAAAATGTAAGAAAAACCATGTTTCCACCATTTCTACACATTACCGAAAATTCCTTCTCATGGGGATTCATTTTTATCCATTGTTCTAGCTTGATTCTATTCTCCAAGGGCTAGAGGAGGTCCTACTTAATTCATATCCAAGCTTGCTTTGAGAATCCAAGGTAAAACATTCAGTTTAATACCTTAGAACACATTTTTAACCTAGGGTTTACTCCTTAAGGTTAGTGTATTGTTTAGTGCTCATATGAGTCCTTGGTTATTGATTAGAACATTGGCAAGAGAAGTTTGAGTGGTGGCCGATATTCATTCAAGAAGAAGGTCTAAGGAGGAGATTGAGATAAGCTTGAGGAAACAAGGTAAATGCTTACCTAATGGTGGTTTAAGATTAAGGAATGAGTTTTAGATAGATACCAATGTGGCTTAGAGCTTACATTGTGTATTGGGTTATATAACCTAAGGAAAAACTTAAACAAGCTTATGAACTTGTGATTAAGGAGCTAATGAGAATGGGTTAGTAATATAAGTTTAAGGTGGATTTTAGCATTATAACTACTATGATTGAGTGTATTGCAGGTTGAAAGCTTATATATGTGCAAATTCAGTGTTTAAGTTTAAGTCATTTAAGGGCCTAAGAGCCATGTCATTTAAGAGCCTGTGCTATGCAATTTAAGATTATTGCAAATATTGAGTTTGTTGTGAATGAGTTGGTTTGGTGATGAGATATCATGAGAAAGAACTTGAGGTGTGTGAGATGGTTAAATGAGGAAAAATAATGTGTTTGGGCATGCTATAATGCTAGAGGTGCTATGGCAAAATTTGAGTAGAAAATAAGTGTTTAGGCGATGGTGGTGAACTAAATGACCTAGGATTACTAGGAACATTATGAGGAATTTGAGTGGAGATTAGTTAACTAAGGAGTTCTTGAGGTTTAGAATGACCTAGAGATGTCTAGGAGGAATCGGAGGAATGGTGAGTGTTTTGAACACACCAAAGTCATGAGATGAGGAATATAAGACTTGAGCATAAGTTTAAGGAGAAGGTATGATGTTTAAGGTGATTAAGATATGTTCTAAGGGGAATTAATGATTAAGGAAGTACTAGGAAGTCTTTGAGGTTATCTTGATGAAAAGGAGTAAGATAAGGTGTTGTAATGAGTGGTAATGACTTAGGCATTACCTTGGAGGATTTAGGAAACAAGAGAATGTAATTGAGTATTTAGAACTTAGGCAAATGTTGGTAAACAACTAGGAAGGAAATAAGGTGTTGGTGTATGGAAGCTTAAGCTTGTGAAGGAACTTTTAGTAAATGCTTGAAAGAGTTTTAGGCAGTGAGAGATGCTTGGGAGATGATGTTATAGTGGTGAGGAAAACATTGGCATAGTGGTTACATTAAGTATGAACCACCACCTAGAAACCTAGAGGAAAGCATTACAAGAGTAGCATTATTACAAGGAAAATGCATAATGACTAAGGTGGATTTTGGTGGATGATTTAAGGTATTTAAAGGAGGTTATAAGGTGGGTTTAAGGTGCCAATGGTGTTGGACCTATTAGGACACTTGTGGAAGAGTTGGAATTGGAAGAGCAATTTAAGAGGAAAATCTGTAGTGGACCGACCCAGGGTCCGACCCAGTTCTGGGTCGGTCGGACCTTGCTAACCCAGCAGAAATGTTTCGGCAATAGACCGACCCATAAGGATGGGTCGGTCGGTGGGTCGGTCGGGCAAGATTTAATGAAGGAAAATGTTTCGGCTGAGGACCGACCCAGAGGGTTTTGGGTCGGTCGGTTTAGTTTTGGGTCGGTCGGATGAGTTTCAAAAGACGGAAGAGTTTCTGTAACGGACCGACCCAGGGGTTGGGTCGGTCGGTGGGTCGGTCGACCCTTAACACTTAGAAAAAAAAAAGAAATTTGAATTCTAAGAATGGTGATATGTAATGAGGTATACCTTTGGTACGGTGGTAATGATTAGGACCCTAAGAACTTAGGGAATTAAACTAAGATTAAGTATAAGTTTTAATGTTTAAAGTTAAGGTTGTAAGCTAAGTGGCAAAGACTTAAGAGGGTATTAAATGGGAATCGTTAAGTAAGTTAAGTAGGTTAAGTAAGTTGAATTAAGCTAAGTGATTAATAACCTAAAACTGAATGAATGTTTTAGGACTTGGAATTTGGACTCCGGAAGAGAGTAAGCAACCAACGGCCAACGGTGAACGGTACAGTTGTTTCTTCTTGTGACCTGCTTGCTAACGAGGTGTCCCTCGGCTTGTGTGCTATTTGTTTGTGTGCTCACTAAACAAGATAAGCATGCAACCGGAATATATTATATATTTGTATTGTTGTGTGATGTTTGAAAACTAACACAACATACTGTGAGAACTTACTAACCAATGCTTAGTAAGGAATTGAGTGAGACTAAGGAACGCCCCCTAATGAGGGACGATATGAACCGAAGAGGTTAACCACAACATGGTCTTGAGTTAACTACTAACTGGAACTGAGTGAGGAAACCCGGACCGATCTCCGGTCATGCATGCTAAGGAAAGGAGTCGGTTATCTATAGCAGATTCGACTTCCGATTAAGGACTTGTCTTCGGACTTGTGCTAGGGCCGGTTGCCGGCTCAGCTACGCTGGACTCCCGTCCATATAGGTGGCGTTAAGATGGTGGCGGTGGGATCACCTAAATCCCGTGTTCGATTTAGATACGGCAATCCCTTCCAGGAAAGGTTTGTATATAGAGATAAGATTGAGATTAAGATTAAGATTAAGTTAAGTTACAATCATTCCTGTTTAAGGATGATTTGTATTATTAAGATTAAGATTCAGTTAAGATTAAGTTAAGTTACAATCATTCCTTTTTAAAAGGATGATTTGTATTTTAAGATTAAGATTAAGGTGAGGTTAAGATAAGTTGCAACCATTCCTTTTTAAAGGATGGTTTGTAATATTAAGATTAAGATAAGCTACACCCACTCCTGATTAAGGATGGTTGTTCTAAGATTAAGATAAGAATCAGATTGAGGTAAGTTAAGGATGGACTAAGATTAAGAGAGAACAAGTACTTAAGGAGTTAAATATCTAACTCTCTAATTAAGGGAACGCATTTAAGTCGTTCATTGGTGTGAACTTTGATTGTTCATATCTGAGTTGTTGTTACTGCACTTTCTATTATGTCGTGCTCTAATCAACCTCCATGCTATCGACAATTAGTCGTCGTAGCCACGTTAGCTTGGGGGCCATGAGAGGATCGTACCAGCATTCGTGCTGACCCCCTCGGGGCTTCTTTTACTACCACAGGTGAACATCAGGAGGCGGCTGTCGAGGAGTAAGAAGAGGATACAGCTGTAAGGGATTAAGTGTGACCTACGAGCTGTGCATGTACACTCGTATGGCAAGTGAGTTAGTAAGATGTAAGGTTGTGAGTGGATTGTAAGAAGGTTATGTAAATGGTAAGGTTGTTAGACTAATGTTCGTATATTCTGTAGTCAGACCGTGGCAAGGTCCTGGATTGTAAAGAATTCCGCTGTGACATGTGTATATATATACTGTTAAGTTGCGAGACCACATTTGGATTGAGTTGGGGTGTTACACCCACCCATGTCAACTGCATTGGCTGTGTGTCTGAGGACAATGATGATATATAATTTTGTCTGAGGACATGTTACTTTATTTGTAATTGTACATGGGTATTACAAAATACAACCGGTAACATTGATATAAAGTGGGCTGGTTACATATTTATAACCGGTAATATAAACTTTTATCATTGTAACAATGACGCATTTTAACATGTCACTGTAATAATGACATATTTTAATATTACCGTTGGTAATATAAATTTAACATGCCACTGTAACAATGACACATTTTACATTACAGTCGGTAATATAAACTCAACATGAAATACCCCGAACTTAAATATAGGGATTAAAATTAATCTAATACGTATTTAAGGGCCTAATGGTACCTAATTAATATTGTAGGGAAAATAAATCCAAAAGAAATAAAGAAAACGCTTAAAAGGCGAAAAACGCTAAGTAAGCGCTAAATAACCATAGGAGGTATGAGACCTCGGTTAGCGTATTATATGGATTCTAAAGGTTTAATAAGACCTAAATATATGGGAACAACTCCCGAAGAAAACGGATCCAAATAAAGTATTAAAACGCTATAGAACTTTAGAGCACGTTTTTCGAGAAAACCCGAAAACGTGACTTTAAGTGGTCAAACAGACCCGTAAAAATTATAAATCATTAAATAATATTATTAAGCACCTATGGGAGCTTAAAAGTCAATAAAATTAATTAAACGAGAAAATTCCGGAAAACGGGCCCGGTTAGTGAATAGTACCTAAACCGGGTAAAATAACGAGCGTTTTCTGTAAAAGACGAAAAACGCTCCAGCTAGTATACTTTAAGGGACCGGTTTTTAATAAGTTAAAGGCCCTCACACACACTCACATACTAGCTAGTTAATTAAGAGACAAAAGCAAAAAGTAAAAAGGGTAAAAAGTACCCACTTACCCTCTCACCTCACATTTCACTCATCTCTCTCCTATCCTCCTCCCCCCTCACGATCTCTCTCTCTCTTCTCCAAAGGGGGCTGGCGATTTTGAAGCTCCAAGAGAAGCTTCAATGGCTTCTCAACTTTCCATCCATGCTCCATCCTCATGTAAGCTCCAAATCGAAAATAAATTACATATTTGAACTCCCCTCATTCTCCTCTACACTTCTCTCTTTTCAAAATCCAAAAATGAGGAAGTTCATTTTCGTGGGTATACCCCATTCAAAGAGAAAAGCACACCATTATGGAGCTTGGAGACTCCTCTTTCCAACAAGGTATAAATCTCCACAAAAGATTCAAGTTTTCTCCATTTTTCTTTGGTAGCCGATTTTGGCTTGTTGTAATGCCTTGTTTTTCCTCTCTCTTTTGAGCAAAATATCAACCCTCCAATGGTGGTGAGAGCACCTTCTTGAATCAAGGGCTAAAACCCCTCCTAAAAGCTTCAAGAGGTAAACCCTAGAAATTTGTTTAAAACATCTTAATGAACTAGTATAAATCTAAGGGTTAGTATATTAATTATACTTGTTTTGTATGCTATGGGTGATGGGAATGGAGTTTGGCAACTCCATTCCCCACAAAACCGAATGGGACAAGAGGGAAAACAAGAGAAGAAATGGAGAAGAATGAAGGAATTATAAAGCTCAAGGTAAGAGCTCTTTATTAATGTTAATTTTGGTGCATTAGAGTAATGGAATGGGTAAACGAATAAAAGAAACCAAACTAATGTATTAGGATGGAAGTTTATGAAGTTTTGAGTATTTGAGAGTAAGTTTGAGTATTTGTGCATTAGTATGTGAATTGTAGGCCTTGGAGCCAAATGGTTGTGTATGAGTATTGGTATTGATGTTTGATGGAGTATTGGTGTATTGGGATGGATTTATATTTGTATTGGTTGCTGGTAGGACCCTTGTAAGGGTGTGGCTAGATTAGGAATGAAATTGGTGAGATTTGGTATGTGTGGCCAAGTAAGAAAAGTAGATGAACTATGGCAAAATTTGGTAAGAATATGTGCACTTGTGGATGACTTGGTGAGTGGGAGAACCAAGGTATGTATTGAGGATAGTAGAGATGTTTAATGACCATGGTATGGTAGTAGTAGTATGAGAAGTAATAAGTGCAAAATCTGTAGCAAAATGTATCAATGCTTTGGAGAAGATAGGAAAGATTAGTGTGCAAGAATTGGTAAGGAGAGTGTTGGACTTGGGTGTAGGTAATGTAATGACTTGGAAATGTATTTGGGATGCTAGGAGTAACATTGGTGGAGGAAATATTGAATGGTAGGAGTTGTAGAAAAATCTGTAGCATTAGAGAATGAAAAACTGTTGTAGGTGTTGAAAGGAAGTGAGTAAATTGTGCAAATTGTCTCATGGATTTAGTAATGGATTTGGTGGATGAAACAAGGTGTTTTAGGAAGCCTAAATGGCATTATATCATGTGGGATTACATGTAGGAAGATTGGGGAAGGAATGGGTAAGAAAAGAATTGAAAAACAAGTCTGTAGCAGCTTTCTGCTACCGACCGACCCAGAGCCGGGTCGGACCGTGGGTCGGTCGGAGCTTAAGAAACGAGTATAAACCTTTCGGGAATGGACCGACCCAGGAGCCGTGGGTCGGACGTGGGTCGGTCGGACTCGAATTTTCTGTTGTCGAAGTTTCGCACTTCGACCGACCCAGAGGTGGGTCGGTCGGTGGGTCGGTCGGAGCTTGGACAACAGACCCGAAACTCTCGGCAATGGACCGACCCAGAGGCGTATGGGTCGGTCGGAATAGTTCTGGGTCGGTCGGGAGAAATTTCAGAGAACGAAACTTACTGGAATGGACCGACCCAGGGTTGGGTCGGTCGGTGGGTCGGTCGAGCCATAACTTACAAAAAAAAAAAAAACTAAACTGAATAACTAGTATATATATATATATATATCTATATATATATATATATATATATGTATGTATACCCACCTATACATATGTACATGTATATGTAAGCAAGTAAACCATTGTAAGTAGATAAAAGTAAGTAAATAAAATGTAAGTATAGGAAAGGTAAGGACTTAGTAAATATAAGTTAGGAAACATAGTAAGAGTACAAGTTGAGTACTTGTGGATAGTTAATCATTCGATTGTATGTATATCATAGGATTTGATTTGTGAACACCGGAGGAACGTTGGGATACAATTACAACGGTGAAAGGTATGATTTCTTCATGCCCTGTATCCTAATCTGGTTACCCCGATTTGTGTGCTTATTTGACCACCTAATAAGATAAATGCACGAACCGGATTATATTGCACTTACTTGTGCTTGTTTACATTGTTCTTGATATTTGTCTTGAACAATAGTTTGTATAATTCATGAAACATATGGATGATGATGATTGTATTGTATTTTGTAGTGTACTTGTAAGTTGCACTGTATTTTATGGATGTGTATATGAGCTTGTACTGTACTATGGTGGCTTGAATGTTGACTTGTGCTAATTCCTAACTAGCTAACTCCTAACTTAAGTGAGTAAATTGGAATGAGTACAAGTCCGATATAGCTTCGGCCACGCGTGAGGATGAGGTGACACAAGAGGTTGGATCCGATTCCTGGTTCGTAAGCTGGTCCACGGCCCAAATCCCTTAAGTGGGTAGCATCCTGGATTAGTGAACCAAGTAAATCCCGGAGGTGGGACGGTGTAGTCCCCAGGGCCGGAGGTCCCGACGACTTAACTTGAGTAAGAGTAAGAAGTAAGTATGTATGAGCATGAGTATGAGTATGAGTATGTATGCGTATGTATGGAATAATGAGTAAAAGAGTAATCTCCACCCGATTAACCCGGGTGGACCAATGAAGCTAACAAGAACTGTACTTGTGTATGTACTGAGTATGTGTATTCGGAAGAAGGTAAGTATGTATTGGATGGTTATATTGTATTCCCTGTATGCAATGAAGTGTATGTATGTATGCTTGCGTAAGTATTCTTGTATTGTGTATAAGAGCATGTATGCATGTATGTTTGAATGAAATCAACCGCATGTATTCGACCAAGTGGTCGGCGTACCCTCACTAGTACGCGGGGTATGCGGTTATCATGCTCGGCGAAAGCTGACCCCTTCGGGGGACATTTTTTTAGTGTGCAGGTACCCGAAGCGAATGTGGTCAAGGCACGAGACCGGCGACTACATTGGATAGTAGTAGTAGAATGTAGAGGTGTATCAACTAGCACACCCCTTGTAGTTAGAAAGTAAGGTAGTAGTGAGGAATGGGTAGACATAGACTCATAATGAGTACCTATGAACTTGGAGGAAACATTGTATTTGTATTGAGAACCTAGTAAACTCGGTTATGTATATTGCATGGTGTGGTATTGTAAAGGAGTAACGTGTTGAACGGAATATAGTAGTATTGAACTGGAGAATGGAGTATGTATTGTAGACTTGTAGTACTCGGGATTCCGGTCCATCAGACCGATGCTGTATGTAGAAGTAGTAGCCTTGTTAGTCACGTGGGTGACTAACGGCATTGTATCACCCATTGTATGTAAGCATATATCGTGCGTGTATCTGATATGTAAGGAAATTGGACGGTAAGCACTGTATTAATGGTAGGGGTGTTACAAAAAGTGGTATCAGAGCGAAGTATCGCTCCGATGACTGGAAATACCGAGTTTAGGAATACCGAGTTAGGAAGTAGAAGCTTAGGGCTAAGGGCTGAGTGTTAGCGTTAGAGATATGCAAGATAGGAACTACCGGTGAGTACCGGATACCTACAATGCCAGTCCCGCCCGCCGCAAACCCCCACTGTATAACTGGGGAAAGGACGCCAGAGAGAAGGAAAGTCCTCTCATACTCGGGGAAACCCGATCTGGCAGTTGTGAAGCAATCACACTGTAAACAAGAACCGACATATAGTATATTCCAAGGATTGGAAGCCCGGAAAGGGATCCCGGTTAAACCACAATACCCGCACTCCATAGCGGTGGAACGAGCACTCCAACCACGAGGAGGCTGCAACTTACAACAGCTTGGGGCGACGTGCTTAGCAGTCGCGAGACCTGGCTAGTCAACCAGCAGCAGGAAAGAAGCACTAACGGTACAACGAAATGGAAAAAAAAAAGGAGTAATAACATAACCCGAGACACAAGTCTGCGGGACAACAGTAATAGCCAAGCGGCACCACCAACGGCATGCTAGCTGGCTAAGAACATAGTCAGAAGCGATTAACTCCAAATTACAACGCCAAAAGGCTGCAATACCTGGCCAATATGGCTCAGACAACTACAAGGACAACCATGAGAGATAATTCAATAGGACTACAAGAGTAGTGCCTAACAAGAAGGCTCAGTAACCACCACAGATGAGTGGGAACGAGCCACAAGGAACGACACTAAACCAAATAAAGTGGGAATCTCCAAGGATTGGAGAAGTACCCAGATCTACGACAGCCATGTCTAGACCACCGAGAAGCTACCTAAAGGATCGAGTATACCAATTGCAGATCAACAATCAAGAGAAGAGTCAACAATACTATCAAATGTGAGTGAAAACCATACCGTGATCGGTATAGGATTACTCAAAAACCACCAGTACCACGCACTTGCCACGGCAAGTGCAGTAACAACACGAATATGTAAAGGAACACTAATACGTCACAAGTACATAGTAATGTACGGTGACCGTAACGAAACAACCACAGGATCACACATCCTAACAACCAGACGTATGAAACCTTGGGAAGGCTTAACGACCCGACCACGGTACTCAGTACATACCAGTCAGCGGGACGCTAGACTTGGTCAAGACCTCAAGCATGGCTATGCCATGAGATATTTCTTTTAGCACCGAACCATTGTTTTCAAACCAAACCCTTCTTTCAAACCATAACTTTCTTTAAAACCTTGGATTTTAAAACCAAACCAACAAAATTTCGGTGAGTATCATAGATTGATACAAGAGGAGTTGACAACAGAATACTTCACCTAGGCGTGTGACGAACACTACAAGTATACCCAATTACGGGATGTGGGACAATCGCACTCCGAAGGAGCTTGCGGGCCTGACACGTAGTCGGGTAAGTGGTAACGTATCAGTATGGTACCCCACGTATGTATACATGTAGCGTACGACGCACGGGAAGTAGTCAACTCCGTTCTACGGACCATAAGTAAATTTTAACCAGGACAACTGGACACCTCAGACGATTAAGTACAAAGGAACTCAGAGAATCCATCTGAAGATAAGGAATAAGAATTAGGAAGCGCGAGGAGCGCAGACTAGTAAGAATAGACATTGGATATGTCTCAAGATGTCAAACCAACCTATGACAGCTGGAAGGGATACCCAGCCTGAACACAGTAAGGCAAAAAGCCTAACGTGAACACCACAATGCTCAACAAACGGGACAGAGTTCCCGAGAGCAGTCACAAGATTACCATAAAGTATAATCCATCGTTGGACAGGATCTTAAGCTAGTCTAAACACTAGGAGGAGTATAAACAGTCTACCCAAGAACGGGAGACGCTATAACCCACAAGGGGATAACTCAAAATGCAATACCACAAGGCGGTATAGTTATCAGCCGGATGTAATGGCGTAACCTAACAACACCCAAGGAGCAAACCTTGAAGGTTGTCGGAATTAACAACAATCAAACGAAGCGTCATAATCAGACCACGAAAGCTACAACGAACACTCGGTTAAGACACCGAAGGGATTTCGCTTAACAAGAAATACCCTAAATTACCAAAAGGCACTGATTAACATCAGAATGCTAGAAAAGGTCTCCTATGAACGGAAGCGTGATGGCACTTGCCATGGAGCCCAGTAATACCTCCAACCTATGGGGTACACAAGGAGTGGGAACAAATATAAGCAGCTTGCAAAGAGCATAGCTCGCAGCAATACGGCTTAAAAGCCATCAACCAGCTATGTTGTAAACCTTAAAGGTTGCATAACCCACACCATTTGATAACAAGACTTGCAAGAGATATTGTCTCATACGACAAGAAATCAACAACTGGACCATCAGTTGAAACCCAACATCCTGAGTGGCTTGGAGTAATGGCCATCTCAGTGTCACTGTCACTAGAACACCAGTCTAGTATACAGTTGACGAGCTCTAATTACCCTTCATGCCTACGGTAGCTAATAACACAGAGGCATAAGAATCAGGATAAGCCAACATTGGCCTAGACCACATTTGGACACTACGAGAAACCCAAGGGAAGGTACCCTCGTTAACTGAAGACCACCAATGCAGTGGTGATGTGAACCCTTAGTAAAGGCTTCCATCTACTATAACCATAAAGCCTACGCAATAGATATTGCCAAGGGCAATGGAATAAGGAAATGAGATATCCAAACTATCACGACTTAAAGGAGCAAGTATACTTCACATGCCCTAAGCATGTGTGAACCACTATAAACACCAACATGGTAAACCTCGTCACGAGACTTATGAGCGGAAGCATACCCCTCCAAAAACCTTCATTTGTCAGTGATAAATACCTCAATTAGAGAACGGGACCAAAACCCTGAGAGTTTCTTGGGATGTCCCGGTGATGCACATACGAGTAGAACTACACAGCTAGAGCCTATAACCAATGCTCTGCACTGAAGGACAGTATTGTCAAAACAATCAACGGAGCACATTGAACACCATGAATGACAACGCCAAGAGAGCTTGTAACCTTATAAACACTTCACTTTGTCAACCAAGTTATTGGCAAATATATCATGAATGAGGTAGTAATGTGAGGTAAGTAACCTACACATGAAACCTAGTTGAATAAAACACCCCAATGGGAAGATATAGTATTGCGGTATGCACACAACCTCATACACGAACAGGGGAAACCCTCAGTGTTCTGCCATAAGGAAATGGTGCCAATGACAATGGCAATAAGTAAAGAGGAACTATCACAGTAATAGAAAGTAAAAACAATGTTGTACAATGAGTAAGAATACGGTGCGCAACAAGCGACCGCTATGAGGAAGTAGTTAGATAACGACACGGAGTATAAGTATGGAAGACAGGCAGAAATATTCTTTTCTATCACATAAGTGACTTACTGTCAAGCGTTTACGCCTCTGCACTCTGTATGACTGAGTGTTTTGGTATTGCACTTGTGCAGTTAATGATCTAATGGGATGGTTAGGGATATGGCAAATGTAAACCGTAGTAACCCTCCTTTTCACCAACAACTATGGCATGAGCCAGCTAAGGAAGCTTAGCAACAAACCGTGCGGCCTAAGGCCAAAGAAGCACGAAGAGTGTAAACACTAACAATCACAAGATGTGAATTCCATTGGAATAAAAGGTGAAAGAGACGTAACAAAGTCACTAGGACCGACGCATAAAAATGCAAGGTCATACAAGTAAAGACACTTGTACTGAACCAGAAGAACTTGTATGATTCAGAAACTATTGACATCAAAGGAAGCACTACAACTAAGTAGTGACTTAACCTCACCCGACAGTAGATCGGAGGAGCTTATCAAACAATCGTGAAAGCACGAATAGTATACATAATAGATCACCAGAGAGCTGGTTAAAATCTATACTCATTGAGTTCAAACACGGTAAAAGAATACCGCAATTGTTTAGTAGACCTTATTCCATAAGACGGATAAAAGGTGATGTATAGCACAGTAAGGATAACACGAAGGGTGAATAACCCAAGCTATCAGGGTCGCGCAGCAGAAGCTAGTGGGCCCTAGCTAGGAGATTAATGTACCTAGTGAGTATAATAGAATGGCTATTAATGCCTTGAAGCCGGTTAGGCTAGAACCGAACTAATTATGAGTTAAATAAACTCATATAGGAATCCTTGGTGTAAAGACTAAACCAATGTTACGATTAGGACCCTTTGACAAGGGTATATTATGTAATAAACCGTAAAGAAGCTAAAACGCTTCAGAGTGCCCGAACTTAGTAACCAATGTTTAATAATTAACATATGGTAGATTACGTGGGCGTAATCCCTTTTAAGGGGGGTAGAGCGAAAACCGCTTAATGTAAGCTTTGTGAATAAAACACATAAACCATAATGTGCATAGCACAAATGAGAATCAAATTGATGATTGATACTATGTTAAATAAACATAAGTACTCGTCATATTGTAATTATGGTAACTAGCATTAAATATGCAAATACCATAGGAGGAATGTACCCATCTGTAACACCAGCGTAAGAGTATTAGTAAGTAAAGAGTAACGAGTAGTGGACGGAGCTCCACAAGTATTGTAACCCTTAAGAAGTAGTACGAATGGACTATGAGTAGTAGAGAAAGTAGCCATGAGTAGTGTATTCGTAAGTACATTTGATGGGAATTGAGAACAAGAATTTCACAAATACTATATTCCTTAGTTAGAATATTGAGATGAAGGATAGCGAATGGAAGTAATGATAGTCGATGAAATGAGCATTTAGGTATTGAACCACGGAGTAAAGCATTTGGGAAGTAGAGTGAGGATGATTGATGGATTGATTCCATCCTTTGGAGATGTATGAATCGTATCACGACTAGAAGAAAAAAGATAGAAAATGAAATAATCAATTATCTGTTTGTTTGAAACTGATGTGGGAAGTCGAACTTGATCCTGATCAGATCGGGAAACCGAACACAAATTGGGGTGGAAAGATAGTTCAACACTGATGCTGATCACATCAGGGTCGAATGATTCTTGAAGCTCCCCTTAAGTGGTCACAAGAATCACACTTAGGATAGGAGTAATGAAATAAGTTGGAACTTGGAGTTGTATGCTTTAGAAGATTTCTAATTAGTAGTTGAAAAAGAATTTTCTTAGACTGGAGAGTAAGTAATTGTTGGAGTTATACCGGAGAGGATAGTAGTGTAGCATATTATATTATTCCAAGGGCAACAGGACATAGAGGAGTCCTGTGTCGAAATGATCTGAGTGCCTACGGGATTGTGATGCGTATTGCATTGCTTTGGGAATAGCTTTGCACTGTATGTATGTATGAACCGTGTAATGAGGAACCGGATGATTGGTAGGAATGCGGATTGGAGTAACTATTGTATATTGGTATAGTACGGTAGGTAGGAACCTTGGGGATGGATTTGGAAATCGTAAGGAGGAAGGATGTATGACTTTGGTACTAGACAAGTATTAAGGAGTAAGTATAGTAATCCCATAACCTCGAACAACTTTGAGGACAAAGTTCTTAAGGGGGGTAGATTGAAATACCCCGAACTTAAATATAGGGATTAAAATTAATCTAATACGTATTTAAGGGCCTAATGGTACCTAATTAATATTGTAGGAAAATAAATCCAAAAGAAATAAAAAACGCTTAAAAGCGAAAAACGCTAAGTAAGCGCTAAATAACCATAGGAGGTATGAGACCTCGGTTAGCGTATTATATGGATTCTAAAGGTTTAATAAGACCTAAATAATATATGGGAACAACTCCCGAAGAAAACGGATCCAAATAAAGTATTAAAACGCTAATAGAACTTTAGAGCACGTTTTTCGAGAAACCCGAAAACGTGACTTTAAGTGGTCAAACAGACCCGTAAAAATTATAAATCATTAAATAATAATTATTAAGCACCTATGGGAGCTTAAAGTCAATAAAATTAATTAAACGAGAAAATTCCGGAAAACGGGCCCGGTTAGTGAATAGTACCTAAACCGGGTAAAATAACGAGCGTTTTCTGTAAAAGACGAAAAACGCTCCAGCTAGTATACTTTAAGGGGACCGGTTTTTAATAAGTTAAAGGCCCTCACACACACTCACATACTAGCTAGTTAATAAGAGACAAAAGCAAAAAGTAAAAAGGGTAAAAAGTACCCACTTACCCTCTCACCTCACATTTCACTCATCTCTCTCCTATCCTCCTCCCTCCCTCACGATCTCCTCTCTTTCTCCAAAGGGGGCTGGCGATTTTGAAGCTCCAAGAGAAGCTTCAATGGCTTCTCAACTTTCCATCCATGCTCCATCCTCATGTAAGCTCCAAATCGAAAATAATTACATATTTGAACTCCCCTCATTCTCCTCTACACTTCTCTCTTTTCAAAATCCAAAAATGAGGAAGTTCATTTTCGTGGGTATACCCCATTCAAAGAGAAAAGCACACCATTATGGAGCTTGGAGACTCCTCTTTCCAACAAGGTATAAATCTCCACAAAAGATTCAAGTTTTCTCCATTTTTCTTTGGTAGCCGATTTTGGCTTGTTGTAATGCCTTGTTTTTCCTCTCTCTTTTGAGCAAAATATCAACCCTCCAATGGTGGTGAGAGCACCTTCTTGAATCAAGGGCTAAAACCCCTCCTAAAAGCTTCAAGAGGTAAACCCTAGAAATTTGTTTAAAACATCTTAATGAACTAGTATAAATCTAAGGGTTAGTATATTAATTATACTTGTTTTGTATGCTATGGGTGATGGGAATGGAGTTTGGCAACTCCATTCCCCACAAAACCGAATGGGACAAGAGGGAAAACAAGAGAAGAAATGGAGAAGAATGAAGGAATTATAAAGCTCAAGGTAAGAGCTCTTTATTAATGTTAATTTTGGTGCATTAGAGTAATGGAATGGGTAAACGAATAAAAAAACCAAACTAATGTATTAGGATGGAAGTTTATGAAGTTTTGAGTATTTGAGAGTAAGTTTGAGTATTTGTGCATTAGTATGTGAATTGTAGGCCTTGGAGCCAAATGGTTGTGTATGAGTATTGGTATTGATGTTTGATGGAGTATTGGTGTATTGGGATGGATTTATATTTGTATTGGTTGCTGGTAGGACCCTTGTAAGGGTGTGGCTAGATTAGGAATGAAATTGGTGAGATTTGGTATGTGTGGCCAAGTAAGAAAAGTAGATGAACTATGGCAAAATTTTGGTAAGAATATGTGCACTTGTGGATGACTTGGTGAGTGGGAGAACCAAGGTATGTATTGAGGATAGTAGAGATGTTTAATGACCATGGTATGGTAGTAGTAGTATGAGAAGTAATAAGTGCAAAATCTGTAGCAAAATGTATCAACATGCTTTGGAGAAGATAGGAAAGATTAGTGTGCAAGAATTGGTAAGGAGTGTTGGACTTGGGTGTAGGTAATGTAATGACTTGGAAATGTATTTGGGATGCTAGGAGTAACATTGGTGGAGGAAATATTGAATGGTAGGAGTTGTAGAAAAATCTGTAGCATTAGAGAATGAAAAACTGTTGTAGGTGTTGAAAGGAAGTGAGTAAATTGTGCAAATTGTCTCATGGATTTAGTAATGGATTTGGTGGATGAAACAAGGTGTTTTAGGAAGCCTAAATGGCATTATATCATGTGGGATTACATGTAGGAAGATTGGGGAAGGAATGGGTAAGAAAAGAATTGAAAAACAAGGTCTGTAGCAGCTTTCTGCTACCGACCGACCCAGAGTCGGGTCGGACCGTGGGTCGGTCGGAGCTTAAGAAACGAGAATAAACCTTTCGGGAATGGACCGACCCAGGAGCCGTGGGTCGGACGTGGGTCGGTCGGACTCGAATTTTCTGTTGTCGAAGTTTCGCACTTCGACCGACCCAGAGGTGGGTCGGTCGGTGGGTCGGTCGGAGCTTGGACAACAGACCCGAAACTCTCGGCAATGGACCGACCCAGAGGCGTATGGGTCGGTCGGAATAGTTCTGGGTCGGTCGGGAGAAATTTCAGAGAACGAGACTTACTGGAATGGACCGACCCAGGGTTGGGTCGGTCGGTGGGTCGGTCGAGCCATAACTTACAAAAAAAAAAAAAACTAAAACTAAATGAATGTAACTAGTATATATATATATATGTATGTATACCCACCTATACATATGTACATGTATATGTAAGCAAGTAAACCATTGTAAGTAGATGAAAGTATGTAAATAAAATGTAAGTATAGGAAAGGTAAGGACTTAGTAAATATAAGTTAGGAAACATAGTAAGAGTACAAGTTGAGTACTTGTGGATAGTTAATCATTCGATTGTATGTATATCATAGGATTTGATTTGTGAACACCGGAGGAACGTTGGGATACAATTACAAGGTGTGAAAGGTATGATTTCTTCATGCCCTGTATCCTAATCTGGTTACCCCGATTTGTGTGCTTATTTGACCACCTAATAAGATAAATGCACAAACCGGATTATATTGCACTTACTTGTGCTTGTTTACATTGTTCTTGATATTTGTCTTGAACAATAGTTTGTATAATTCATGAAACATATGGATGATGATGATGTGTATTGTATTTTGTAGTGTACTTGTAAGTTGCACTGTATTTGTATGGATGTGTATATGAGCTTGTACTGTACTATGGTGGCTTGAATGTTGACTTGTGCTAATTCCTAACTAGCTAACTCCTAACTTAAGTGAGTAAATTGGAATGAGTACAAGTCCGATATAGCTTCGGCCACGGTGAGGATGAGGTGACACAAGAGGTTGGATCCGATTCCTGGTTCGTAAGCTGGTCCACGGCCCAAATCCCTTAAGTGGGTAGCATCCTGGATTAGTGAACCAAGTAAATCCCGGAGGTGGGACGGGTAGTCCCCAGGGCCGGAGGTCCCGACGACTTAACTTGAGTAAGAGTAAGAAGTAAGTATGTATGAGCATGAGTATGAGTATGAGTATGTATGCGTATGTATGGAATAATGAGTAAAAGAGTAATCTCCACCCGATTAACCCGGGTGGACCAATGAAGCTAACAAGAACTGTACTTGTGTATGTACTGAGTAGGTGTATTCGGGAAGAAGGTAAGTATGTATTGGATGGTTATATTGTATTCCCTGTATGCAATGAAGTGTATGTATGTATGCTTGCGTAAGTATTCTTGTATTGTGTATAAGAGCATGTATGCATGTATGTTTGAATGAAATCAACCGCATGTATTCGACCAAGTGGTCGGCGTACCCTCACTAGTACGCGGGGTATGCGGTTATCATGCTCGGCGAAAGCTGACCCCTTCGGGGGACATTTTTTAGTGTGCAGGTACCCGAAGCGAATGTGGTCAAGGCACGAGACCGGCGACTACATTGGAGTAGTAGTAGTAGAATGTAGAGGTGTATCAACTAGCACACCCCTTGTAGTTAGAAAGTAATGTAGTAGTGAGGAATGGGTAGACATAGACTCATAATGAGTACCTATGAACTTGGAGGAAACATTGTATTTGTATTGAGAACCTAGTAAACTCGGTTATGTATATTGCATGGTGTGGTATTGTAAAGGAGTAACGGTTGAACGGAATATAGTAGTATTGAACTGGAGAATGGAGTATGTATTGTAGACTTGTAGTACTCGGGATTCCGGTCCATCAGACCGATGCTGTATGTAGAAGTAGTAGCCTTGTTAGTCACGTGGGTGACTAACGGCATTGTATCACCCATTGTATGTAAGCATATATCCGCTGCGTGTATCTGATATGTAAGGAAATTGGACGGTAAGCACTGTATAATGGTAGGGGTGTTACATATATCAACCCGTGACATAATTTACGGCCATCGGGACACACCCGGGCAAAAAGGAGCACTAAGAAATACTCCTGAGGTTTTTGTTGAATTTTGAGAAACTACTTCGTGGGTTCTCTTTAGAATGATTAATAATGATGTTAGGAACTCTAAGAATTAATTTTATAGGAGTTCGTGCCACCTCGGCATCCTCCGGACTTTCGTGCTTTAAGGAGCGGGCGTGAGCACTCCCGAGCATTTTGCGTATTTGACTGAATATAGCCTAGGGAATATGTTTATATATTCATATAATGAGTGTATGACCATTTGGTTTAAGTTTTAGAAGGTTATACAAGGTCATGCTTGATCACATGTTTCTAAGGCGTTTTAGCGTTTATGGAGAAACGACTATTTTTACGTAACGTTCTCATGCATGGGTTTGCATGCGCACGTGAAATGATTTATATTTGAATTATTTCCCATTAAATAATGGTTTAATAATATTAATTAGATTTGGGGTATTTCAATCTACCCCCTTAAAAAGGACTTCGCCCCGAAGTCTCATATCTAAATTATAAGGTTGTGGGGAATCAAGTTCCACTAAGTATCCACAACTCAATCTAGTAGGGATCAAGTCCCAAGTCTCTATATTCCTAAGTTCACAGTGTACATCAAACACAACAGGAATACTTTGGAACAATATAGTGTAATGTAATAACACAGTCACTTTTCATATCTTAATAGTGCAGAGTAGTGCACATTAACTTTTCATTGTAGTGTAACAAAGTACACACCAACAAGTAGAAGTACAAAGTACATTCAAGTACAGTGTTACACAAGAACACATACAAGACAAGGTGTCGCTGAAATGCACCAAAGTGCAACAAAATGTATACTGAGCAGTGTTACACAAGAACACATTCAAGACAAAGTGTCACTGAAATGCACTAAAGTGCAACAAAGTGCATTCTGTACTCACAAACGAAAAAGGCTCTACCCCCCAAAAAAAGAGGGGTACACCCACGTACCCTAGACTAAAGTGTCTAGTCGGTAAATAATGAGGGAAACTTCGCTCGCATATCCGCTTCTAGTTCCCATGTGGCCTCTTCCACATCGTGGTTTGACCAAAGAACTTTTACTAGGCTCACAGATTTGTTTCGAGTATCTCGTGTCTTTCTGTCTAAGATTCGTTGCGGTGTTTCCACATACCGCATTGTTAGTTCTAATGAGAGTGTCTCTGGTTGTAGAACATGAGAAGGATGAGGCATATATTTCTTAAGCTGAGACACGTGAAAAACATTGTGTACTTTGCCCAACTCTGCTGGCAAATCAAGTCGATATGCCACAAGGCCCACCCGCTCTATGATAGCGTAGGGTCTTACAAATTTCGGGCTTAGCTTGCCCTTTTGCCCAAATCTGAATACACCCTTCATGGGTGATACTCATAGAAATACCTGGTCGCCAACCGCGAACTCAAGGTCTCGTCGCCTCTCATCAGCATATGATTTCTGTCTGTCTTGTGCTGCTTTCATGTTATTTCGGATTTGTTGTACTTCTGCCTGAACTTGCTCCAAGTACTCAGGCCCAATGATGACGGTCTCACTAGACTCGTCCAGCACAATGGTGTGCGACATGGTCTGCCATATAATGCCTGAAAAGGTGACATCTGTATAGAGGCGTGATAGCTGTTATTGTATGCAAACTCGATGAGATGTAATCTATCTATCCAGCTACCCTGAAAATCCAAGGCACATGCTCGTAGCATGTCCTCTAAGGTTGATGAGTGTCCAAATGAGCATGTTTTATAGGTGTATTTCATATATAATATTAGCACTTTTCTTGCTCATTTCTCCACTACGGTTAGTTTTCCTCTAGTTTATGTTTTATTGTTTATCTCACAGAATTATTGGTTTAACATGAGGAAAACCAAGCCGGGAGTGAAGTAGACGAAGAGACGAACGCGTAGACGCAAACGGCTCAGAAAACAGAGTCCAAACGAAGAATCTAGAGCCGGTCAAAGTTGGAAGGAATAGGCCACGGTCAAGCTGCAACCGCCCAAGAGGAGGCGGACGTCTCATAGGCTGCAACCGCCTATTAAGTGGCGGACGTCTCACAGGCTGCAACCACCTACTAAGTGGCGGACGAGACTCGCTGCAACCGCCCCGTAAGTGGCGGACACCACACACAACCGCGAGGCGGACCACGGGCGGACAACAACAAGAAACCGCCTCTTAAGAGGCGGTTAAGACTAAAATGAACGCCGGACTAGTTTTCTTCGTCGCGCAGTCGTCGTCTTCAACTTGAATCGCCATATCTATCTACTCCGCACCGCCTACCATATTTCCCTCACGCACTCAGCTCCTGTCCCCTGCAATTAATGCTTCAATCAATGAAGCAATCAATGAAGCGAATATCTACGGAAGACTACCTCTTAATTTCTTCTATAAATACCCATTCCCTACAGCCTTGTACGAGTGCACGGAGAAAACCAGAAAATCACTCACTCACCTCATCTCATTCTTCCAGTAAATCACTCCCGAATACCATTTCACTCCATTAATTCTCTAATTCACCCACTTCACTTATAATAGCCTACGTACATGTTTCACTCTTCGACCTCTCCATTTCTCCATTCACTAATCACGTCTCCGTGCTGTTATTACGTCCAACCTCTGTCAGATTTATTACCAGTTAATATGTCTGGCTAAGGAGGATTTGCTCCGGGCAAGGTTTTTAATTATGGTTTGTTAGCTGTGTAATATAATTCTACCGGTTAAAATAAATTCAGTTTGTTACGATTAAAGTTTTGTTTCTCTCCCTTTTTAATAAATTTCATCGGTTTATTAAAAAGCCTTACTAAGTCTGTTTTTAATTTCATCGGTTAGAAACAGACGGGTTAATTAAGCCGTAAAACTGTAAGAACTTATTTTCATCGTTTAAGTTAATACATGTTGCAAGAATAAAGCCTCATACTCCTCTGCCGTTTACAGGCTTTTGCTCGAGTTTTCATCGGACCTTGCATTACAGGTAAACGAGTTCTTAAGAGTTTTCATCGGACCTTAAGAAAATTACAGGAATCTTGCCAAACTATTTTATTAAACCGGTAGAGTTAGCACAATTAATTAAATCATATTAACCTGAACCCGGAGTTCCATTTAATTCATCTGCACTCAGTTTTAATCTGCTTAATTTTTCTCAAAAACAAGTCAATTAACTTCCCCCCTTTTGTGACAAGCTTAGGAACTATTTTAGCTCGCTATAAGTCCCACGGTTTGACCCCGGCCGCTTCTGTCTTCTACTACTGCGACCGGGTTTTAATTTGCAGCCCGACGGATATTTTGAGTATTAATTTCTTTCTTTTATCAATTCACCTGTTCTAACTCACGATAAATCCACTCTGCAAAATGGCGCCGTTGCCGGGGACTTGATTTAATCTAGTCCCTAAGCCCCGGTTAATTCACCTGTTTTATTACAATAATCTGTTAATCTAAAAAATTAAAATAAAAAAAAAAACTGTTAATCCAATTTGGACATATAACCTCGGACATCTGACTTGGACATGGACATCTAACTTCTGATCTGACTTGGACATCTGACTACTAACTTGTTAATATTATTGTTATTTATTTTGTCATTTCGTTCCATTGTCTCTAACTACTAACTTTAAATTTCTGTCATTTCGTTCCATTGTCATTTCGTTCCATTGTCATTTCGTTCCATTGTATACTAACTACTAACTTTAAATTTCTGTCTACTAATTCCTAACATTTTTATTATTCTAACATATAACCAGTTCTTTTCTCTGTTTTGAGTGGTGTATGCCTTTCACCAGGTCACAGAGCCTCCTAGAGAATATTAATCACACGGTTGGTTACATCCCAGAAATCGAGAGAACCTTTCTGTGCAATCTCAGGCAGAGACAAACTCAACGAAATACCACCACAGTGATAGATTCTGACCCGGAAGCTAACATGGCAGCTACACCAGCAACGGTTCGAAATATCAACAGGCCGTCTAACCAAGGACAACAGCCTGCTATCGTCCTTCCTCACCTCAGCCCATCCGAATACGATGAGTGGCAGAAGCTGAAGCCATATCATCAGATTCGATGTGTGAAGGAGTTGGGCATGTTTGATGGCACCAGTCCAGACGAAGCCCTGTTACATGTTACAAAATTCTTACAACATGCCAATAGCCTTACTGCAACCGACGCAGTACTTCAATATGCAAGATTGTTTATTCCCACACAGCCTGACGGGAAACGCGAGCAAGTGGTATCATAGCTTAACACCGAGTACCATTGGTACCTGGGACGACATGGCCACCAAGTTCTATGACAAATTCCTACCTCCGAGCCGAACTTTGGAGATGATTGCTGAAATTTATAATTTAAGCAACCAGGGTCGGAGAATATTTGTGAAACTTGGGACCGTTTCAAAGGTCTACTACTCACTTGTCCTCACCACGGTCTGACGAAGGAACAAGTATCACAATTGTTTACAAGGGCTTGATCGGTCCGTGCAGAACAATGGTGTTATCTTCGTTAGGGGCTGACGTTCTGAAAAAGCCGGGAGCACAATTTCTGAACAGCATGGAGTCTCTCTGTGAGGAAATTAGAGACTGGGCCTCCGGTGGATCAAGGAGCGGTACTCCAGGATTATATCATGTTGGGGAGAGTGATAACAATTCGACCAGCTCATGAGAAGCCATGAGCAACTCATGGAAAGCAATGCTCAGCAAGCAACAAAAGTGAGCACTCTACAGAAAGTGGTCGAACAGATGGCTATGAATTCCTTCCCTCAGCAAGCTAAGTCGATGATTTCCCGACCACCTACTACCCCTCCAGGCTATGCTCCTCAATCTCAACCATCACCAACAATTTCTTGTACGCAATGTTGCGGGCCTCATGACTATGAACAATGCCCCCAACTACAAGAAATGAAAGCAGCGGAGGAAGCAAACTACATCACCAACAATTCAGGATACAGACAACCATGGCAACGTAACATGCAATCCAACCTTAGCTACTCAAACACCGGAAATATCCAAAACCCACATACCCTACAAACATCCCAAAATTACAGACCTCAGTCCAATTTCCAAGGAGGCCCAAGGCAATATCAACAACAGCCTTATGGCAATGAAGCTTCATCGAGCCGACCAGCTCCACCTCCTTCGAATCCTGAGTCTGATATGTCTCAGATGCAGGAATGTTTAAGGCGATGATGGGTAAATCACGAGATACGCAAGAAGAGGTCGCAGCTCTGCGCAAAGACCAAAAAGCCTTGCAATCTCAAATCCAACAGCTACTCACTCAACAAAGACCACCTGGTCAATTCCCTTCACAGACTAATCCCAATCCGAAGGAACAAGCAAATTCAGTCCTTATAGACGATGGCACATCACAATCAACAAACTTGTGTGCAGTCTCTTTAAGGAGTGGAAGGGAACTTGCCACCAGCAAAGGAAAAGAAAAAGAAAATCTTGAAGATTCCTATATCAATGTTGATGAAACCACCAAACCAACTTACCTCCCTCAGAAATTCAAATTCCTACTCCTGTTACTCCACCTCCATCTCGAATTACCATCGACATCCCAACCTCCACTCATAAAAACAATGAACTCCCATTTCCGAACAGAATGAAAAAGAAACATCTTGATGAGCATTCTCCAAGTTCTTGAGTATTTTCAAGAACTGACCCTCGACATACCTCTGATCGATGCTTTGCAAGAGATGCCTAACTACGCAAAATTCCTCAAGGATCTCTTGACAAAGAAGAAAAAGAAACCTGGAAAAGAGACAGTGCACCTGACAGAGGAGTGCTGCAGCCCTTCTTCGAGCACTCCCCCAAACAAACAGATCCGGGAAATCCCGTGATCCCGTGCTTTATAGGTGGGGTGGACTGTGGAAGTGGTCTATGCGACCTAGGAGCCAGCATTAATATCATGCCATACGCCACCTTCTTGAAAGTTAAAGGAGGAGAAATGCAACCGGTTCCTTTTAAACTCCAACTAGCAGACAGATCAGAGATCAAGCCCATGGGCATAGTCCGGATTTGGTAGTTGGAGTGTCTCGCTTCATCTTTCCAGCTGATTTCGTCATTCTAGAAATGGATGACGATGTCGAGGTTCCCCTGATTCTAGGTCGACCGTTTCTAAGTACCGCCAAAGCATCATTGACGTCCATGATGGAAAATCACTCTTCGGTACGAAGATGAGACGATTGAATTCGACATGCAGAAAATGATGAAGAAAAGCTCAAACTTTTCTCCTCATGCTAAGACGGTGGGATTCACAGATGACGAGGAGGAGGAAGGCGATTTTGCTACAGAGGAGGACACGTATTTTCCATCTTCCATCCAGGAAGCTGAAACTGAACCCTAGAGCAAGTATTATTACTTCTCTAGAAGAAAAGATGGAGGATCCAGAAGTTAACGCCATGCTGGCGTACGTAGAAAAGGAAGGGCTGGTTATCAATCGTTCCGGCCACCAATCGAAGAACTCGACAGAAAACCTCAAAAATCAATTCCATCAGTGTAGAACAACCACCTGAACTCGAGCTTAAAGAAATACCCTCTAACCTCAAGTATGCTTTCCTAGCTGAAAATGACCATTTGCCTGTCATTATTTCCTCTTCTCTGAATTCCGGGGAGGAAACGAAGTTACTTGAGGTTAAAAAGCACAAGACAGCAATCGGGTGGACTATCGCTGATATCAAAGGAATTGATCCCTCCTATTGCACACCATATTTACATGGAGGAAAACTTCAAGCCTATCCGACAACCTCAACGCCGGCTAAACCCTAACCTCAAGGAGGTAGTTCGAAAGGAGGTTCTGAAACTCCTTGACGCAGACATCATCTATCCAATTTCTGACAGTCCATGGGTCAGTCCTGTTCAAGTTGTCCCTAAGAAGGGGGGCATCGAAGCTGTTATTAATGAAAAGGGAGAGACTATCCCTCAAAGAAAGATCACAGGATGGCGCATGTGTATTGATTATCGGCGTTTGAACTTGGCCACCAGGAAGGATCATTTCCCTCTCCCCTTCATCGACCAGATGTTGGAACGACTGCAGGGCAAGAGTACTACTGTTTTCTAGATGGGTTCTCGGGTTATTTTCAAATACCAATCGCACCTGAGGACCAGGACAAGACAACCTTCACTTGTCCTTACGGTACCTTTGCATACCGACGAATGCCTTTCGGTCTATGCAACGCCCCTGCTACCTTCCAGAGATGTATGCAAGCAATATTTGCTGACTTCATCGAGCAGAGCATAGAAGTCTTCATGGACGATTTCTCAGTCTATGGCTCTAGTTTCGACAAATGCTTGGCACAACTAGATTTGATCCTGAGACGGTGTGAGGATACGAATCTCGTTTAAACTGGGAGAAGTGTCATTTTATGGTCAAGGACGGGATCGTCCTTGGACATAAAATATCAGCAAAAGGGATAGAGGTGGATAAAGCCAAGGTAGAGGTTATCGAGAAGTTACCAGCACCAACTACAGTTCGAGATATACGAGCATTTCTAGGGCATGCAGGATTTTATCGGCGGTTTATTCAGGACTTCTCCAAAATCAGCAAACCATTGACCGACCTGCTACAAAAGATGCCCCGTTTCATTTTGAGAAATGTTCAGCTGCTTCCAAACATAACACAAAAATTGGTGACAGCACCTGTGGTCATACCACCTGATTGGTCTCTTCCTTTTGAGATCATGTGTGACGCAAGTGACTATGCCGTGGGGGCAGCTCTTGCCAAAAGAAAGAGAAAATCTTGAGAGTGATCGCCTATGCTAGCAGAACACTGAACGACGCACAAAAAACTATACGACCACCGAAAAAGAACTTTTGGCTATAGTTTTCTCCCTCGATAAGTTCAGATCTTACTTATGGGGAAGCAAGTCATCGTGCATACAGACCACTCCGCTCTCAAATACTTATTCAAAACAAGAAGCCAAGCCTCCTATTGCGCTGGATTCTTCTACTTCAAGAGTTTGACATCGAAGTCAAAGATAAGAGCGGGAAACTGAATGTCGTCGCGACCATCTCTCTAGGTTGGTGACTCCTACGGATAGTGTGCCCATCAACGAATTCTTCCCCGACGAGACTGTCTTCTCCATCACCAAAGTACAGGAGCCATGGTACGCAGACCTGGCCAATTATTTAGTCTCAGGAACAGTACCCTACGATTTTTCCTACTCCCAGAAGAAGAAATTTCTTTCTGACTCGAGGCATTATTTCTGGGAGGACCCGTACTTGTTCCGAGTTAGTGCTGATGGGTTGATTCGACGATGTCTCCCGGAAGAAGAGGTTTCGAGCGTCATTCACTTTTGTCATTCTCGGGAAGCCGGAGGTCACCATGGACCCACGAGGACCGCTGCTAAGATCCTGGCCTCAGGTTTTTATTGGCCAACCCTTCATAAAGATGTGTACCAATTCTGCAGACAATGTGATAATTGTCAGAAAATGGGTAACACATCCAGGAGACATGAGATGCCACAACAAGGGATACTAGAAGTAGAGCTCTTTGATTGTTGGGGCATAGATTTCATGGGACCGTTCCCTTCCTCGCAGGGCCACGAATATGTTCTAGTGGCAGTTGATTATGTGTCAAAGTGGGTGGAGGCTATACCCTGTCATCATGCCGATGCAAAGACAGTAACCAGTTCCTCAAAAAGCACATCTTTACCCGTTTCGGCGTGCCCAGATTATTATCAGTGATGGGGGATCTCACTTCTGCAACCGTTTATTCGAAGCACTTATGGTTAAGTACGGGGTACGTCACAAGGTAGCTTTACCTTATCACCCCCAGACAAACGGCCAAGCAGAAGTTTCCAACCGAGAGTTAAAATGGATCCTTCAGAAGACGGTTAACTCATCGAGAAAGGATTGGGCACTTAAACTGGATGATGCGCTTTGGGCTTACCGTACTGCATTCAAGACTCCCATCGGGATGTCTCCTTTTAAGCTTGTTTATGGGAAATCATGTCATCTGCCAGTCGAGCTGGAACATAAGGCGTATTGGGCACTCAAGGCCCTAAACTTCGATTTAGAAGCCGCAGGAGAAAAGCGGAAGTTTCAACTCTCTGAACTCGAGGAGTTAAGAGATCAGGCATACCAAAGTGCGACGATATACAAGGACCGCACCAAGAAACTTCATGACCAGATGATCCACAAACGCGACTTTCAGGTTGGCGACGGAGTGCTGCTTTATAATTCCAGATTGAGACTATTTCCTGGAAAACTCAAGTCTCACTGGACTGGCCCATTCCAAGTTGTTGGAACCACTCCTTTTGGTGTTTACGAACTCCAGAATCAAAAAGGAGAAAACTTCAAGGTCAATGGATCACGTTTAAAAAGGTATGTCGGAATTCTTGAAAATAATGGTGCTATGTTCGAAATTTCTTTCATACAGGAATACGAGGAACTTCCACCCCAAAGGAACAACAGACAACACCTCTACATCATAAGTTTACAAAAGTGTACAAACTTCCTAACACCAGCAGTTCAGATACCTCGCCCTCGAACTCTTCTCCAACATGAACTTGGTCAAATACGTCTAGCTAGAGACGTTAAACCCGGGCAGCTCGGTGGGAGGCAACCCACTATCTATCTTTTATCTTTCCTTTAATTTAATGTTGTTTTCTTTTTTGTACTATATTTCCCTTTTATTTGCTATAATAAAATGCAGGCTTCACTTGAGTTCTTCTCGCTGTGTAGAATATTCTTTACAGGTTCAATTCATGACATTCCACAGCAACACTCAAGTGTGGGGGAGCTCTACACACTCTACGAAATCTGGGGAGTACACTCTTTCCTTTACATTGCTTGCCCTATTAATTTTATTTCATCTACGCAATGAGGGCATTGCTTAAGCTTAAGTGTGGGGGAAGAGCCTTTTCAGGTCATCTAAATGCTTAAAATTGTTAAGTCTCTCTGCTTATCTTCTGCTTACCTCGCATTTGTTCAAAAATTGAATTATGTACCCTGCTAATGTAGGTTGTTCTCTTTAAAAACTAATACTATTATGAATTGTAGGATAAAGGGTACAAATTTTTAAAAATTTTCATTTGATTACTTTTGAGGAGCATTTTATATGCGGTGTGACCAAATAATCTGCAAATTGGTTGGATTTTATTGCTCAGGGTTTCTTTCTGTCTTCTCTCTTAGGGATTGCTAAGGGGTATTTCTCTGTTAAAAAAAGAAGAAGAATACAAAAAAATAAGGGACTTTCGAGACACCATTGGTAACCAACAAAAGAGAGTTGAGTGTTCTTGAATACAAAGGCGTATGCCTATATTTCTCATCTCATGCAAAAGTGAAGCAAATGCATAAATCTTTTCTTCCTTTTTTTCTCCTCAATGCCCATTCTTGAGAGAAGTTGGCCATGGTAAAAGTTCTCAGAAAACAAAAGAACATTGAAGTACCTTAGATCATACCCCGAAACTCTATATTTTGTTTTCACCTTGAGCACACCTATGCCACCAGCAGATAATTTTTCACACTCCTCAATAAGTTTTAGAGATCATGAACTATTGACTTTTTTATCCTACCCTTCATAATATTTGTTAGTATTGAGCATTTCCTACTTGCTTAGGTACATGGTTTTACTTGAGGACAAGCAAAAAGATAAGTGTGGGGGTGTGATAAGTGTCAAATGAGCATGTTTTATAGGTGTATTTCATGTATAATATTAGCACTTTTCTTGCTCATTTCTCCACTTCGGTTAGTTTTCCTCTAGTTTATGTTTTATTGTTTATCTCACAAATTATTGGTTTAACATGAGGAAAACCAAGCCGGGAGTGAGAGTGAAGAGAGAAGAGACGAACGCGTAGACGCAAACGGCTCAGAAAACAGAGTCCAAACGAAGAATCTAGAGCCGGTCAAAGTTGAAGGAAATAGGCCACGGTCAAGCTGCAACCGCCCAAGAGGAGGCGGACGTCTCAATGCAACCGCCTTAAGTGGCGACCAGCTGCAACCGCCTACTAACTGGCGGACCCACATGCTCAACCGCCAGGCGGACCACCACCTCTACCGCCACTTATCAGCGGTCGCCAGGCGGACACACACCACCAACCGCCACTTATCACGCGGACAACAAGAGGCGGACCTCTCTAGGGCAACCGCGAGGCGGTCAGCACAACAGAGGCGGTACAGACTAAAATCAACGCCGGGCTAGTTTCTTCTTCGCGCAGTCGTCGTCTTCAACTTGAATCGTCTTATCTATCTACTCCGACGCCTACCTTAAATCGCTCCTGCAATCTGCCTCCTGTCCCCTGCAATTAATGCTTCAATCAATGAAGCAATCAATGAAGCAAATATCTACGAGACTACCTCTTCATTTCTTCTATAAATACCCATTCCCTACAGCCTTGTACGAGTGCACGGAGAAAACCAGAAAATCACTCACTCTCACCTCATCTCATTCTCTTCTAGTAAATCGCTCCCGTATACCATTTCACCATTAATTCTCTAATTCACCCACTTCACTTATAATAGCCTTCGTACATGTTTCACTCTTCGACCTCTCCATTTCTCCATTCACTAATCACGTCTCCGTGCTGTTATTACGTCCAACCTCTGTCAGATTTATTACCAGTTAATATGTCTGGCTAAGGAGGATTTGCTCCGGGCAAGGTTTTTAATTATGGTTTGTTAATATGTAATATATTTCTACCGGTTTAAATAAATTCAGTTTGTTACGATTAAAGTTTTGTTTCTCTCCCTTTTTAATAAATTTCATCGATTTATTAAAAAGCCTTACTAAGTCTGTTTTTAATTTCATCGGTTAGAAACAGACGGGTTAATTAAGCCGTAAAACTGTAAGAACTTTTCATCGTTTAAGTTAATACATGTTGCAAGAATAAAGCCTCATACCCCTCTGCCGTTTACAGGCTTTTGCTCGAGTTTTCATCGGACCTTGCATTACAGGTAAACGAGTTCTTAAGAGTTTTCATCGGACCTTAAGAAAATTATAGGAATCTTGCCAAACTACTTTATTAAACCGGTAGAGATAGCACAATTAATTAAATCATATTAACCTGAACCCGGAGTTCCATTTAATTCATCTGCACTCAGTAATTTAATCTGCTCTTTTAATTCTAAAAAACAAGTCAATTAACTTCCCCCCTTTTGTGACAAGCTTAGGAACTACTTTAGCTCGCTATAAGTCCCACGGTTTGACCCCGGCCGCTTCTGTCTTCTACACTACTACGACCGGGTTTTAATTTGCAGCCCGACGGATATTTTGAGTATTAATTTCTTTCTTTTAATAACTACATCTCTTCTAAATCACTCACGATAATTCCACTCTGCAATATATATTGCCTTTGACCTACAAATACACTCAATACCACATATGCCTTTTAATAATTCCTTTAAGGACAATTCACTAGCTCTTTTGCCATTGGCTCCTTAGGTATTTTATTAAGCAAATCAAGCTCATTTTTCCTAAGGCATTTAAACTACATTGAGATAGTTTATTTACCTCTTTTCTTCAAGATTTTTACTTGAACACTCTTGTTCTTCCTTGTTTGGAAATCGGCAAGAGGACTTGGTTACTTGTCAATGTTCTAATCAATACACAAGTAAAACCAATGAGCATTCGAGCTTCGTGCTTAAACTCATTTACAAACCCTAGGTTATATAGTCTTAACACATTAGGATAGTTGTTTTACCTTGGAATAAAAAGAGAGCTTGAATAAGCATCAAAAGAGGACTCCACCAAGCCCTTGGAAGATTGGAATGAAGCTGTGAAAGAACCAAAAGAAGACACCATTACATGGTGAATTTTCGGTTATACAAGAAAATGAAAGGAAACTTGGTTCTTCTTTGATTTTCCTTACCATGAAACATAAGAGAATGACAAGGCATGAAAACATGAGCTCAAGCTCCTTCAATGGTGAATCTCCATGGCACCAAAATGGAGTTCTTGAAGATTTGAAAAGAGAGAAGTGTAGAGCTTGGCCTAACTAAGACAAATATGGTCTTAGAATTTGATTTGGTATATGGAGCTAGAAGTTACAAGCAATGGAAGTTGGAGAATGGCTACTTGCTGTAGCAAAACCGATGGAGAAGGATGGAGGAGGTTGGATACGGTGGGAACCAAGGAGGAAAGAAGAGAATGAGGTGAGAGAGTATACTTTGAAGATATTATAAGTTGTAAAGTAAATAGTGAATTTACTTGCTTTTTCATTTCTCCTTTAATTCATTAGTTGGGTGTGGTGAGTCACACTTGTTAAACCGGCCCCCTTTATATAGAAGGGCATATAATGGCCTTTGTTGACCAATTAACCAACTTATGTTGACTTATAACTTAAACTAGCTTAATTTAGTTACTATTCACAAAACAAGGCACATAATTGTGAAATTTTTGATTTCCCATTGATTTAGACTTCCTAATGTGATACCAAGTAGTACACATGTTGATTAAAGAGTAATGATGGGCATTTAGCCATTCAAAACTCATCTACAAGACAATTTTTCAAAAATGTGCTTTAAGACTCCTTAAAGCACATTTTGTATTTTAACTTGTTTTCAAGCTTGTTTTTCTTTATTAATTGATTTAATATGTTCATTAACATATAAATAAGGTCTTGGTAAGCTTATTAGGTCTTAACCAAACTTATCCCAAGCTTAGAGCACATTTTCGCCAATATTGGCTTTAAGGTATTTATTTGTGTTTTGTTTGGTTTAGTTGTCTACCAACGTTTCCTAAGGAGTTAATTAGCCTTATTAAATAATAATTGAATGTTATAAAGTCTTGGTAGGCTCTTTGGGTCCTAACCAAGTTCACTCCAAGCTTAGAGCATATTTTTGCTCAAACTGTGTCTTAGTGTTTTATCATGCTTTTACTATGGTTTAAATTGTACACTGATGTTTCTAAGGCACTTTTTAGCCTTTAAATACCATAGTTTAACATTTAAACAACATATCAAGGTTTGGGGTATTTCAATCTACCCCCCTTAAAAGAACTTCGTCCTCGAAGTTCACATTTCCCACGCATCATTAGACTAGAATACGGGAATTACTTGCAAAATAAAACTTCCATAACCCAACATACTTTACATCATAACCTCGGACTTAACGGTCCGGGTAACATATACACATCCATACATAACATAACATACTTACATGATAACCTCGGACTCCACGGTCCGGGTATCTTAACAACATTGTACTTACATAACAACCCTTAGACTCTCAGGTCTGGGTAACATAATAACATTTACACACATAGGTCTTGGTAACACAACAACTTTCAAAAGTCAACCACATTAGGACTCAAGGTCAAAATAATATTTATTACACATGCCACACAACATGTCTTAGCATGTATAGCAACCAAAAATACCTTTTATATACATTGTGACCCCGCAGAACCCGGTCGCGATTGACACCTTCTGTCCCCGTTCCTTCGGGAGATCAAAACAATCACTTAAGTATAAGAAATTTCTTTATTTAAAGTATCCATCGAAGGTTTTGAAAATACCAATTGAAAATCCTTTTGAAAACGCATACAACTCCAAGTCCAATTTATGCTATTAGCATCTTTTCTTAGCGTGGTTATTTGTGAGCACTTATAGGGAGCTTCAAGAATCATCGAACCCTGATGTGATCAGCATCAGTGTTGAACTATCCTTCCACCCCAATTTGTGTTCGGCTTCCCTTGATCTTATGAAAATCAAGTTCCACCTCCCACTTCAACTTCAAACAACAATTAATTCAAACATTTCCAATTTTCTATCTTTTTAGTCATTCTAGTCATAATCATACATCTCCAAGGGATAGAACTCCGTCTATCAGTTATCTTCATTCACTTAAATCCTGTTACCTAGGGGATCTTATTCTCACTAGGTTCTATGTCTGTTTCATACCCTTCCATGAATCACTATATTACATATATACATATATTTTATCAAAATATAACACACAGTTTTACATTTATACACTGTCGGGGTTTTTGTTCCCCGGGAGTTTCTTTACTCCCTTACACTTGTACTCTCACACACAACTGTTAACAAAATAAACACACTTATCACAATGGTATTCGCATCTTCTGTGCGCAATTACCACTATTAAACATGAATGAATGCGTATATTTATGTAACGCATGCACCAATCATCAAAACAAATTAGTTTGTGCTATGCACACCATGGTTCACGTACACTTGTACGGTAAAACACACTAAGCGGTTTTGCGCTCTACCCCCCTAAAAAGGGATTACGCCCACGTAATCAATCACTGAAGTTTGGCTTAAAATGTTCTACCATCGTGAAGTGCTTCAACTTCCACGCGGTCTGTTATACAATGCGTTCTGGTTAGAGGATCTTAACCAAATTGGCGGTTTAGTTCCTAAACCAAGAATTCCCATTGGAGTTTATTTAACTCATAACCGGTTTCAGTCCTGGCCTGTGAGGCTTCTAGGCGTTAATAATTAGCCAAATTGCCCTAGTATTTTTCCTTAAGTCAATCTGAGATTTAGAGCTTATGGCAATCGATCGGGACAATCGATTGCCCCCAGTATTTTCTTTGATTAAATATGCAAACGAGGCATATCCTCACAAGGTCAAGGTTTATGTTTTGATGTGGTGCTTCCTAACCTACACTCGATGTGTTTGGCGTTTGCACTCGTTTCTTGCTTACGGTCACATCTTCTACACCAGTGAATTTTATATTTGATGGATTTACAAATTCAATCTGTTACTTTCACGGGATTTGATACACAGCTACCAAGTCAGAAGTCTTTGAAACTTATAGCGTGGCCATGTGGTGTGATGAATGACAACAAGACCATGGAGGCATATTTGAGGCATGTGGAGCAAAAAGGGTTGGCTGAAGCTGCAACTTGCGTCTTCCCTCGTATTGGCCTTCCTTGTCTTGAAGTCGTCTGGCTGCTTTGTGTTGATGTTGTTTTTGAGCTTCCGGACTTGGACTTTTGAAGTCGTCCTTTACACCATTTCTCTTCTTCTTGACATTTGGATTTCTTTGAGGCACTTCGGGTTTGCCTTTTTTATTCTTTCTTGACTTTGCCCTCGGGGTTCTTGTGTCTCCCGGTTTTGGGCTTTAAGAGCTGCTTTGATGTGAGCTCTTTGGATCCTGTGTCACTCTGGGACCATTTGCAGATCGCTTCGTCATGCTGATAGCGGCGTTGCTTCTTTGGACTAATGAAAACGTTATCCGAGAATCTGGCTCATTGCTTCCTTTGGTCACCAGGTTGGATATTTATCATCGGCTGGGTAATTTTGTGGAGTTCATAATATCAAAAAGGGATATATGAAAGGCTCAGCGGGGGTGCCTAGGGTTTAATGTTAGGGTTCACAAGTTTTTTGGTTGTGTGGTGTTGTATCTAAGTGCTTCGTCATCCATAATAGTTGTGTATCCGTTCTTTGTTACTTTTCACAGATCTAAGTGTAAATCTACAAATTATCTCCTTCTGTCGGAGTTATTTCATTTACCTTACCTTTGAATGTGGTCTCACTAGAGTCGTGTAAAAACGACACACTCATTCGCTCATGGTTTTACCGCTCAAGGCACTCTCATGAATTTTCACTCAAAGACTTGTTCACACGTTTAAACAAAAGAAGAGATAATGAACCTAAACTCATATTGCCCCCAGTATTAATTCGGGGTTTATGACAACAATTTGACGTGTGTGCACTTGGAACCGCCTTGTGGGTTGTTTGGATGTTCAGGGATACGTTGTGGTGTTTGGCAAGGCATGTTCAGCCTTTCAGAAACAAAAGACAAGTCATTATATTCCATTGTTGTAAAATGATTACTTCGTGATCCTTTTTCTTGAAAAGCATGAATGGTCATCAATTCTTTTTTTTGTTTTGTTAATGAATGCACAAAAATTATGAAAATGGAACTATACTCTAATTCATGAATGGAAAGATAACATTGAAAATTATGATCTTAGAAAAACTAGCTAAAATGATAAAGGAAGCTAGTTACCATAAAAATTGGAAGAACGATGGAGAAAAGAAAACTACTTAATTGAGACAACTTCTAAAATAACAATTTGTGGTGATGCTGAACTGTCTGATGCCAACGTACTGAAGACTCGAGCTCTCGACTGTCGGGAGGCCATTGAGATGACCGTGATCGTCTTCCTTCTGAGCTTTGAGTAGGCTCCATAAAACGTCTGAACTAGGAATGTCTATGGGTTATATAGGAGGTACCTGGGCCTGAACCTTTTCCAAACTAAGAGTAAGGTGCACCGGCTAGAGTGATTCCTAGACTAGAATAGATGTGTGGGCTTGAATACCCTTAATATGGAAGTGGAGCAAACAAGCTGAAAGGAGCACATGGACTTTGAATGGGCCACTGGGCCGAGAGAGAAACTTTGAAGTCTGAAATTCGTTTGATGTTCTGGTTAGGCCTTGAGGCCAAAAACTGGAATGAATGAGTTACACAAACTATCTTGAATTTGAATGGGCTGAAACCTAAACAAACGGTTTTTAGTGGGCCCAAAAGATATGACACCTAGATCTAGGATTTTGGGCCAGGGCATGAACAAAAAGTTTACCTAGACTAGAATGAGCATTTGGGCCGAAAGAATTTTCAATGAAAAGTTATCGATTTTCAAGTCTTGTGGACTACTTCAAGTTTGTGTGGGTTTCTTTTTAATGGGCGTGGAACTAAATGGATAATTCATTCGGCTGAAAGAGAAGCCACCTAGATCTAAGGTTTTGGGCCAAAGCCCGAACAAATGACTCACATATTTAAACCAAGCACGGCCGTTGGGCCGCAAACAATAAAGCTGTCAATCCAGGTTGGGCTGAGTTGGTATAGGAAAAGTTCCTATCAATTTCTAGGCTTGGTAGTGGGCCGATCACACAAGAAAAAAAGGTTTCACACAAGTTCAACACGTCCTCACTTGATGATTTGGACCAACGGGTACGAATCGATCCAGCGAGATGCTTGGGGCACGGGCCCAGGTCACCGTAAAAGAATAGGGCTTGCACGCTATTCTCTTTGGGCGTCCCCACTCTTTTCACACCAGCTAAAGGTGTACGTCTACGGTTGGGTCTTTGAGTGACCAAACAAAGGGGTAGGTAAGGGCACTGCCAGGTAGATGCTTAGGCCTAAAGCCCGGGTATTAAGAAGATGTGGTTAGACGACATCCTCCTCTTTTCCCCCACTTATTCACATCACCTTAAAAGGTGTGAGTCCCTGACAAGGGACCCTAAGGTGGGTCCCGGGGTGAAATCGGCTTGTGTGGACCCTAGCTCTCATATGATGGAAAAGTACAGGAATTTATTGCGCATGAAAGTAAACAAACAACGTAAATAAAGCCGTAAATAAACAATTTTCGAGTTAAGCCTTCTTTATTAAAATTAAGAGTTTGTCCCCAGCGGAGTCGCCATTCTATGAGCCTCACTTTTTGAACCACTATCCTATGTTGATTATGGATAATTAGGATCTGGTCGGGTTCTAGGTCCACTTATAACCCAAGTTTAACTAAGTCATATAACTATAATTATTAAAACCTAAGTTAGCTCACTGGAACCTATTATGAGTCGCCACCTAATTTTAACCTACGGTAAATTAGGAAAGGTAGAGTTTGGGTTCGGGTTCGGGTTCGGGTTCGGGGGCTTGGTATTCGATTTATTTAGGGTTCAAATTACTTTCATTACCCTTCCTAGGTCATTTTTCCTCTACTTATGACATTTACAGCTTATTACGAGGTCGTTTAACCTAAATGCGCAAGTTTATGATTTTTTTGTGTTTTAGCATTTTTTGAATAGAAAATTAAAAGAGTAAATTAAACTAACTTAAATAAGGCTTTGGGATTCGGATTAGGTCGAAAGTTTCTTTTGTCCGTGACCCCGGACGAGTTGTCGGTGACTATGGACTTATAACAGAAAATAACACCAAAAACACGAACATCATCTAGAGAGTTCAAATCATCAATTTTCAAAAAAAAATATTTCCCGTCCGTAGCCTCGGACACCTCGTCTGGGGCATCAGACAGGGTGTCCACGGCCGCGTACCCCTACCAGACGGGTTAGTTTTTAGGTTCCGGGTGGATTTGTTTGCTCAAATTTTGAGCGTATTCTCCTAGTGTTATTTTAAACTTGTTGGAGACTTTAAATTTCAGTTTTGAGGTCGCATTTTAGGGGAAACTTGGTGAGCAACTTATTGACTAAAAACGCAAACAAACGGTAATTCAAGAGCTGAAAAAAGTCAGTTCGATCCTAAATTTTGATAGAAGGCTAATAAAGTTGTGGGGAGTTAGAAAAGTAGAATTTTAACATCTTTTACCTTCGAATTTGAGATGTCTCTTCACGTCAGGATTTTTCAGAGGCTTCGATGATACCGGTTCCAGATTGAGTTTGACCCGTGCTTCTTATTGTTGGTTGTTGGTGATGTTCTTCACGTTTTGGAGGTGGTTTGGTTGATGTTTGATGATTGTTGAAGTGTTGGGAGTTGAAAAATGTGTTTAGGTGGTGATTTCGGGGGGTTTTTTGTGTGATTTCGGTGCTTGGATGTGTAAAAACGTGGGAGACTTGTGACGGCTAGGGTTTCTAACTTTCTAAAGTTCTTAGAGCTGCTCTTTGATCAAGATTTAATGTTTCTTAAGTAGGTCTCACTAAAGGGAGAAAAATCTGGTAAAAAAATGAGATTTACTGATGTTTTAGCTCAAGGGCTTTCCGAAATGATTTTGACTAGGAAATTTTAACCACGTGTAGGAAGATATTTCTGATTTTTTTTTTGAGGTAGAACTGGAATTTTTTGATATTGGAATATTTTTAAATTCAATTTATCGTCTGATTCAATCCAAAATTGCAAGAAAATTTTTGGAAATTTGAAAAATCAAAATTCCAAAGCTATTATGCTCAAAATGTCATCCTCTATCATGTATTAAAATTTAAAAGCATTCTGAGTTGATTTGAGTCATTTTCAGAGGAGAGAGAAAGCCTATAGAAGATTTTAGGAGCCTTGAAAATTATGAAAATGCCCCTAAAGATGACTAAGCTGTCACTAACACTTCGGAACGCGCCGATCAAACAGGGATTCCTCATCATTGGACCAAAGTGTCCCTTGTAACACTAAAGCCTTAGAAACCCTACATCGGGGGGTCAAAGTTTTGGGTATAACAGCTCTGCTGTTGGTGCACATAGGATGACTGCCCAAACTAAATAAATATTACAAGTTATAAAAGGGGGTATCCTAACATGACACCCACCATGAGTTAAGAGTAAATGTAAAATGATTAAGACTACGAGTATCAGATATACCGTAGTACGTGACTTCAATATCCCTTGTAATAGGATAACGAACAGTGGGCCTCCAAGGCCGAGTAACGAGAACCGTTCACAAGAAAATGACCCTCGTATTATTATCGTATTTACTCGTTTATCATTTTGATAATGTGAATGATTATCTGTGAACGATGTGGTTATATTGGATGAACTGTTGCGTGTTTAATTATAGCATTTGCAGTTCCATTATATATTATAAATCGGAATTGCATGAAATGAACCGCATGTTAAGACGGCTAATTGACTTAAGGAATCTAAAGGATTCAAGGATCATACTCTAGCATATTCAGTGGTTTGTGCTGGGTCCGTTTTGGCATACATATAACATGATTCGATCGGGCCTAAAGCCGGGGTGTAGGACTTTTGGGTAGTTAGTGTTTATTTTGATATCACACTTCTGGACTTGTATTATACACTACGGTTGTATACTTTAGGGATTTTGTAGACTCCTCACTTGTTTACGTTTTGGTTAAGGATTGTCATTGTATATATATATATATATCGGTTTTTAGCTCCGTCATCATAGTGGTTATAGTTATTGTGGTAATTGGATGCTTAATTACTCACATGGGTGAGTAATGGCGGTAGCACCCAAGTCAGAACGATTGACTTTTATTTTCCGCTGTGTCAGACGTTTTTAATTAGAACTTTCGATAATACGATATTAAGAGTAGGGTGTTACAATTGCGAAAAACATAGTTGCTTATAGAGACAACTCCCATAAAACTCTACCAAACACTACCTTCCTGCGAAAACTTCGGGAAGAACCCCCCTGAAGAGACCAGTTACCCTAGAGCCGCACTAGAGATTAGGAAATAGAAAACCGATAGAGCTAAGGTTTTCTAGGGTATTTCACTTACACAGGGCTTATATAGAAACAAAGGGAGACAAACAAAGATGATGCCAACTCCAGAGCACATAAGGTATAGATTTGACTGAGTGAAGAAGAGGATAGTCATCCAGGAACTATGCCAACACCGGTGACTAATCTTGAGGAAGATCATTTTTCTTGGTAGTCCCTAGTGGCCTTTGGGACTGCCGTAGAGTTACCCGAAGCATCCATTGATCGAGAGATATCAACAACCAAGCTGATTTCACTCTTAGGCACTTGCCTTTTTTTAAATGGTTCAAGTCATGAAATGGAGGCCACTTCATCCACCCAGCCCTCCTTCGTCGCACAATTATAGTTCCTCTTCTTTCAGATGTACTACCGAACCCTGTCATGGGCCTTCTTAGTATGAGCCAATCCTCTTCCTCTATGCCATCCTAAGACCTCGGTGTTTGTATGTTCGGATTAGAGCATGGATGAATAGACCCATTAGAAGTATCATCATCCTTGTTTGCAGTCGCCTAACCCGCAGCAGAAAGAGGTATAGGTTGGTCACTACCATAGATTATCCTCCAGGTTTCACTACAATCTTCGGCTGCAGCTTTTTTCCCATTATGCAAACTTGTAGCCCTGAGCCATGGGCCATAAGGGAAGACTCCCGCCGGCAAGTATGAATGGTCGGGGTAATCTTTGGTGGTGTGTTGGAAGAGACCGCATATAAAAGCATATGACTGGCATCCTCTCGTATGCTACACGTAGGAAGAGTTCGCGTCCTTCATCAAAGACTTTAACGCACTGAACAACCAGCACAGTCAAGTCAAGCAACACCTTGAAACACAAGAAATCTCCTCTCACACGTCCATCTTCATTGCTATATTCAAGGAAGCATCCTAGGTGATTACCTATACGTTTGCAAATGTTTTGGTTATGGAAGAGGAAAAGGACATCATGGACTCTTAACCATATGGATATCCAACGGAACTCATGGTTTGCTAGGGCCGTGTACTTATCGATGTGCTGGAAAAAGATGAGGAGAGACCCGTCAAAAGACCAAGGGCCCCTACTAAGGATGATTTGCATCAATTCTAGGTGATCAAACTCAAAGAAGAATAGGTTTTTTCCTGTACTACGGACCTTCAGTTCACCTTCCATTTGCAAGACTTTGCTAAGGGTGTTTCCCATGTCCCAAATATTGATTCCTGTGGAGGAGAAGATTTTGGACAACAAGCAGCGATCAAACAGAATTGTTGAGTCTCTTTCGACGAGGTCATCAAGAGTAGTGGTTTCATCTTCCTTGGTTGTGAGGGAGAGATCCTCACATTTGGCCGCAATTTCATCAAGAGGTGCCTGCATGATGGTGTCGGCTATCATGTAGCCTCGAATTGAGATAGGAGGGCTGAGTGGGGAGGGATCGAAACGTTGAGGAAACACTAGGTTGAGAGGAGGAAGAGGATTTATACATTGTGCGATATGGAGAAGAGGAGCAGAAGAAGAAAAATGGGGTAGAGGTCAGGTAGAAGGCATGAGCGAGGTGTTAGAATATGTACATAAATGTACATATTATATATCGTTGTTATGTTTAAGTATGTTTATTTCTGTAACGGTAACATAGAGCTTGTAGTAGTTCAGAATTAGTTTTGTAAGTGTCTATATATATACACGCTAGGAATATGTAGTAGAAACAAGAATAGATGCTGGGTCTAGAAGACCACAGTAAACAAAATGTCATCTCCTCTGTATTCATCAAAGAAATAGAACGGCAATTCAAGATAGTCAATTTCTTAAAAATCAAGATGGTATCAGAGCAGTGATCCCAAATTTCTACTGCTTTTCAATCGCTTTCTTCGCTTCTTCTTCCTTACAATCCAGTCTTCTTCAGCAAATCCCGTAATTCCTCTTTGTTCCCGCAATTCCTTCCCACTTGAGCCGCCATGACAAATAAGGATAAAGAAACACCTTCGGTGAGCAAGAATAAGTCTGGTGGAGATGCTAACGATCCGTACTTCCTCAGTTCCAACGACAGCCCCGGAATGATTTTAGGTTACACTTTTTCGAATCTACCCGGCGAGAGTTTCAGCGGGTGGAAACAGAAGATGATGTTATCCCTCAAGGCGAAAAACAAATTCGCGTTTATCGACGGCACGGTGACGCAACCTGGCGCCGACGATCCAAAGTACAGAAGCTGGGAGAGGTGTAACAGTATGATCGTTTCGTGGCTAAGTCAATGCCTCAGCAAGGACATTGGGGAGACGATACTCTACTCTCCCAGCGCCTCCGTCGCTTGGAAGTCTCTCTGCTCCAGATATGAGCAGGCGAATGCTACACAAATATATTCGCTAAAAAGAGAGATTAGCAAGATGGAGCAAGGGAGTGACAGCGTTTCCACCTATTACACAAAAATGAAACGTCTCTGGGATGGATTGGAAGCGCTTGAGACTAAACCCTCTTGTTCTTGCAATGCAAGAAAGGAATACCAAACTCAGCACGAGAGAGAGAAGCTGATGAAATTTCTTATGGCTCTCAGCGACAAATATTCGCACATTACGGCGAATGTGCTTCTCAAAGACCCTCTCCCGAGCATAGAAGAGGCGTATTGCATAGTTTGCCAAGAAGAAAAGAGGAAGGAGCTGGGCGCAAGAACTTCTTCAGTCGAACAAGACCAGATCGTTCTGAGTGCTAGAAAAGAACAATCGAAGAAACCCTATCAACAATTAGGGTACAAAACACAATCGAAGGAGCAAAAACAGAACTTACACTGCACCAAATGCCAAAAACGAGGTCACCTTCAGGAAAATTGTTTCGAGCTAGTTGGGTACCCCGACTGGTGGAAGAAAAGGGCAAATGCAGTCGCAGGCACAGCTATTCAAGACTCCGACCCAGATCAGCGAATCGACCAAACAAGATTCACAGTAGAGGAAGTGGGACAATTAAAGGCGTTGTTACAAAGGGGGCAACCGTCGACACTGGTAATGCAGATTTTTGCAGCTTTGCAGGTAACCCTAGAAATCTCATCTCTCTCTTCTTCTGTTTAGTCTAACAAGTATTTCTAAACTTGTTGGTGAAAACTCATGGATCATCGATTCTGGTGCTACTGAGCACATGTGTGGAAACAAGAATATGTTTGTTATACTGCATGATTTAGATGAAGAACGTAGAATAGCTATGCCTGATGGTCATGTCCAAATTGTCAGGAAGTTCGGAAAAGTGAAACTTGGTTCTGTGTTTTTGCTGCAAAATGTGCTCTTTGTTGAAAGTTTCAGGTTTAATTTAATTTCAGTAAAGAATTTGGTTCATCAGATTGGGCAACCGGTCACCTTCCATGAATTTGTTTGTTATTTGCAGGGCCATGATGAAAAGGAAAAATTGATCATTGGAAATTCAGTGAATGGGTTATATGTTTTGATCAATGATAGTCTAGATATGTTGTATTGTTCAGGACAGATTCGTGTTAATTCTGTGCTTAATCATGATACTCATGCTCTCTGGCATTATAGGCTTGGACATGTTCCTTATGCCAAGTTGTACACACTAGGATTGATAAAGGAATCATCTGTTGAGAATAAAGTTTCTTGTGAAATTTGTCATCGTGCAAGGGCCATCAGAAAACCCTTTCCTGATTCTGTAATCAAAACTAAAAGTTGCTTTGATCTTCTTCATATTGATGTTTGGGGACCCTTTAAGGTTCCCACACATGATAAAAATAACTATTTTCTGACCTTAGTCGATGATTATAGTAGGAGCACTTGGGTGCACCTACTGAAAAATAAGGCAGATGCATTTTATTTCCTCACTTGTTTTATCAAACTTGTTGAGAGACAGTTTAGCACTAAAGTTAAAGTAGTAAGAAGTGATAATGCTTTTGAATTGGGAAGTAGCAATGAGGGCATAAAATATTTCAGAGAGAATGGCATAATCCATCAAACATCATGTGCTCACTCTCCACAACAGAATGGGGTAGTGGAGAGGAAGCACAAATATCTATTAGAAACAGCTAGGGCTCTCTTATTTCAAGCTAACCTAGAATTAAAATACTGGGGTGAATGCATAAAATATGCCACATATCTCATAAACAGATTGCCTTCAAAATCTATAGGCGGTAGAACTCTTTATGAAATCCTATATAAGGAAAAGCCTGATTACATTATCCTAAAAACTTTTGGCTGCCTCTGTTATAGAACACATACAGAGAGAAAGGGTAAGTTTGATTCTAGAGGGTCTGCATGCGTATACCTAGGGGTTGCTGACAACAAAAAAGGATATAAGGTTTTGGATCTGGATTCACAAACCATTGTTATTAGCAGAGACTTAACCTTCTATGAAAAAGAATTTCCCCTCAAAACAGAAGCAAAAATTACCGACATCTCTACCACCCAAAACTTACAAACTGATCAGACTACCCTTGACTACTGTGACAGTGAGCACTATGAGATAGAAGAAAAACAGGATCCTCCTGAACAAGCAGAACAAACAAGTTCAGAACCTCAAATAACTGAGAGTGACAATCTAAGAAGGTCCACCAGAGATAGACACCCACCTGATTATCTCAAAGATTATGTTATGAGTGAGTTTCCTATATCTGAGGATGATGCTTTTACTCAAATTCTTCAAGAAAGGTTAAAAAATACAGAAACAACAGGTAATTGCTTACCTGAACTCTTAACAGATATTAAATCTGTTAATGATGTTTCTCTTGAATCTCTCAGCCCTAGAACCTATTCTTTTACCTTACAAACTGAAAAACTTACTGAGCCAAGATCTTATAAGGTTGCTGCTCAACAAGCAGAATAGTAGGAAGCCATGAAAGCTGAGCTACAAGCTTTGCACCAGAACCATACTTGGAGTATTGTTGATATCCCAAAAGGAAAACACATAGTAGGCAGCAAATGGGTCTATAAAATCAAGCTAAAAACAGATGGAACCATAGAAAGATACAAGGCCCGTTTAGTTGCCAAAGGTTACAACCAGAAATATGGAGAGGATTATTGGGAAACATTCTCTCCAGTGGTCAAGATGACCACTGTTAGGTTGCTTGTTGCTGTTGCAGTAAAAAGAAAATGGGAAATCCATCAACTTGATATTAATAATGCTTTTCTCCATGGTGAACTAAATGAGGAAGTGTTTATGGAAATTCCTGATGGACTGAAAGAACTTTACAGAAACAAAGCTTGTCATCTTCATAAGTCTATATATGGTTTAAAGCAAGCATCCAGAACATGGTATGAAAAACTTAGCAGCTTTCTTCAAAACCATGGTTACACTCAGTCACCAAATGATTACTCTCTTTTCATTAAATATAATGGGAACAAAAGAACCTTCTTAGGGATTTATGTTGATGACATGATAGTCACCGGGAATGACATGACAAAAATACAAAGCATTAAAACTGCTCTTGACACCGAGTTTAAAATCAAAGACCTAGGAAGATTGAATTACTTCCTAGGGATGGAGTTTCTGCACAGTGACAGAGGTGTCATTCTTCACCAAGGTAAGTATGCTCAAGACCTTCTTAATGAGTTTTTACCTGCTAACAGTTCTACTGTGTTAGTTCCATTGCCTACAGGAGTTAAACTTGAGAGAGCTCAAGGGCAGACCATGGAGGACCCATCCATGTACCGCAGACTGATTAGAAGGATTAACTTCCTTATCAACACCAGAGCAGACTTGGCCTTTTCAGTACAGCTTCTAAGCCAGTTCCTGAAGGAACCCAAAGCAGCACACTACAAAGCGGCTATCCACCTTCTTCAGTATATCAAGGGGACTCTGAAACAGGGAATCTTCTTCAACAGAACCCCTGATCTACAACTCACAGCCTACTGCGATGCAGACTGGACAACTTGCTCATTGACAAGGAGGTCAGTTAGTGGCTACATCGTCCTACTAGGTGGCACACCAATAAGCTGGAAGTCCAAGAAACAACAAACTGTCTCTTTGTCAACTGCAGAGTCTGAATATAGATCCATCAGACGCGTCACCACTGACATGGATTTCTCGTCTGGCACAAGAACTCTGAATAACAGAGATTAACCCAATTCAGGTTAACTGTGACAATAAGGCAGCAGTTTTCATTGCTCGAAACCCGATCTTCCACGAAAGGACAAAACATATCGATCTTGACTGCCACCTTGTTAGGGAGAAGATTCAAGAAGGCCTCATAAGTCTACAACACATTCCTGGCAAACATCAGTTAACAGACATATTGACAAAACAAGTCACTGCCAGAGACTACAAACAGTTTTTCCAGCAGATAGGACATACTACATCAGACACCACAACAACTTCACAAAGCTTCAAGACTTGAGTTTGTGCATTTGCTCACACCCCACGTCTGAGGGGGACTGTTAGAATATGTACATAAATGTACATATTATATATCGTTGTTATGTTTAGTATGTTTATTTCTGTAACGGTAACATAGAGCTTGTAGTAGTTCAGCATTAGTTTTGTAAGTGTCTATATATATACACACTAGGAATATGTAGTAGAAACAAGAATAGATGCTGGGTCTAGAAGACCACAGTAAACAAAATGTCATCTCCTCTATATTCATCAGAGAAATAGAACTGCAATTCAAGATAGTCCTATATATATACACGCTAGGAATATGTAGTAGAAACAAGAATAGATGCTGGGTCTAGAAGACCACAATAAACAAAATGTCATCTCCTCTGTATTCATGAGAGAAATAGAACGGCAATTCAAGATAGTCAATTTCTTAAAAATCAAGACGAGGGACTAGCCCTACTCTCGCGTGCAAGATGCAGACTTTCGGTTCACATTTGTAAGGAAATCTAGTAGGAGTCAGCATTGGAAATTGAAAGATATACAAGTAATCTGGCTCAGCTGGTGTTTGACAATGCGACGGAGGATGGGATCTATGAGGGGCGAATCAGAGAAGGAAGGAACAATCTTGTTAGAAGAACAGAGGAGATGAGCCCACCGGATAGGGATGTTCTCACCGGAGAGAAAGGATAAGTGCTCTCATAATTGTACATTATTTTTTTTTTTGAAAGTGAACAAAAAGATTTCATTGTTTCCACGGAAAGAACACGGCGTGGTGCCCACACAAGGTAATAGAACGGATGAGACCAGTGTCTCTTTTCAATTCTTTGAGTGATCTTCTTAAAAGATGCAAGGATATACCGTTATTTCAGGTTCTTATTCCCCTTAAGCTATCAATTTTTATCTCATGTTTTCTGTTTTGTTTTTGTTAGGAGAAAAAAAAAAAAGAAGATTCTGTAAACCATTTTATTTAGGGTCCCATGCATGGTTTGAAAATATCTCTCACCCTAAGCGACTCTCATCCTATAAGAAAAATTTGAGAGGGTGTTATATTTACAAGAACCTCGTCAATTATTTCAAAAAAAAAAATACTAAAGTAATTGTAACACTTTTGAAAGTATTGAGCTGATAAATTTATTTGAAGTGAATTTAATAATAAAAATGAATATATTATTATATTAACACGATATATGTCCAGGTTTTTAAATAAAAGGCGACCTCAATGTTTGTATGCATTTCTCTTCTTTTAAATATTAAGATCCTGATTAGCTACTCATTTGTGTAACCATCATCGGTAAGTGCAATAATGAAGGTTAATCTATCGATCATTTGAGATCGTATAATCATCTTCTCGAGACGTCAGGGGTCCAAATCTCCCAACTTCAATTAATTTTTTTTTTACAGTCCCAACTTCAATTAATAAATGAGATCACTATTAAGAAAGGTAATTTCTTGCCTACATCCGAATATAACTATAGATGGCTACATACATGTACATTTGTTCTATAAAACATGTATATTTAGTAAATAAAAAAGGTACAGATGTATGTGTAATGTTATACATTGAATTATGATATTACTGAAATTTTACTAGATGTACATACTAACTTCTTAAACTATACAATAAGCTTACAAAATCTGTACTTTTACACTATATAAACTGTACAATAAGCTTACAAAATCTGTACTTTTACACTATATAAACTGTACAATAAGCTTACAAAATCTGTACTTTACACTATATAAACTGTACAATTTTAAATGTAGCCAAAGATAGCTACATATGCTTGTAGCCTAAAATGATTGATTAAATAATGAGGCTAGCTAGCTAGCCAGCTGTTGTAAAATAGTTAATGACTGAGCATGGGAATGAACTGTTTCATAATTGAACTCGTACGCTCAGTCATGTTTTCACTTCGCGTAGTCGAAGTTTTGAAAAACTTTACGATTTTTATCTTCCCTCAATTTTTTCTATATATACTTTAATACCCTCTTCAATCTCTCCACCTCATTTCAAATTCACAAAAATCTCCATCTCTCTATAATTCTCTCTGACATCTCTCTAGAAGCGAGCGGGAGTGAGACCGGTAGCGGGAGCCGGCGCAAGTTTATTGTCTAGATTTTTGCTGAATCAGGTTCTTTTCTGTCATAATTTATAGTTTTTAGTAGAACTAGACTCATATAATAGGACCAAAAAGTTGTAAAATAGTAAAAAAAATCGGTATCGGAAGGGTCCGGGCAATAGACGCCGGCGCCCACTGCATCCAACCGACACAGGCGCCCCTTCCCATGCGCGCGGGCGCCGACCCCTCTTTATGCTTGTGGGCGCGGACCCAGGCATACGCGTGCGGGCGAGGGCGTATTGAAGACGGCGCTGGCGCGGACGAGTTGTAGACGGCGCGGGCACGAGCTCCAGCTGGCAGGATGCATTTTTTATGATTGTTTTTCTGACTTAATTACCCGTTTTAGACGTTCTATCTATCTATTGGCATTTTTGACCTATTCTGCATTGTTTAATCAGTTCCTCTATGTTTATGAATGTTTGAAACGTTATTGACATTAAACTACAGTAATAAGTATTCAAATGACCGATATTGACAAACCTCGACCGGTCTTGACTAACTCTAAACGTAGTTTAACTAACTTTTACAGTAAATAGCAGATGGCGGGAAAGGGCAAGGGTATCATGGGTATGTTTGGGGGGGCGGGGGAAGGCGTAGGGGCTCATCTGAGCATGGAGAGAGTTCATCGCAGTCCCCAATGGCCCCTCCTGACCCTGTTGCTGCAGAGAGGAGGTGTACACAGTACGCCCATGCTTCGGCCAGGAGGCAAAAGGGCAACAAGCGTGTGCGCGAGCTAGAGGAGAGAAGGCGGTGCAAGACTGTAGAGGAGGAGGGACTGGAGCAATAGATGGTGGATGCCGACTTGTTGGTCGATGATGGGATGTTGGTCGTACGGGCCGAAGTTCTTCTTACCCTGCACCCATACGGAGCGGGATGGGTGGCACGCATGACCCTAATGATGGCGACGAGGACCCAGATAAGGATGAGGGTAGATGTATGCCCTCTCGACCATCTCGACACAGGTCCTCTCGAGAGGATGTGGTAGAGGATGCGGCGCAGATGACAATGCCAGAGGTTTGGTTCCTAGGGCGGACACCTGGGCCCGGAGGCCCCCAGTTTATAGATTTGATCCCCAGCTTTGGTGGTCACGTCGATCTAGACGTGTGGCGAGGAGTGGTATGTTTCCAGTTTTATTATTGATTTTATTAATTTTTTAGTTCGTTTAGGAAATGTCATATAGTTGTGAAAATATTTAAATATTCAACAGGAGAAGGGATGCTTTAGCTTCATGTCTAAGGGGAAGTTTTTGGATTTTAGGACAACGTCTACGCTGAGGCACGAAGACTCTTTAGAGGCGGTTGAGGCGACAAGACTTGAGCATCTGGCCGATATAGCTCATGGTTGCTTTGACCTCGCCCTCCATTCTACATTCGTGGAGAGATGGCAGCCTGACACGAACTCCTTTCACATGCCATTCGGAGAGATGACTATTACTCACCACGACGTCTACCACGTCTTGGACATCCCCATCACTATCATGGTGATTTCCTACATTCCGGAGGAGGCCGGCACTTGGGTAGGTGATGCAGCCCCACCGATCCACATTCTTATCCCCCACCTTCTATTGTTGTTGGGCGAATAACTAGGTACCTTACAGAGCCCTCCGTGACACTTGTGGGGGTCCGTACTGAGACAATTTACAGGAGACAAAGGCCTACCAATGGCACTTGGTGGGCAACACGTTGATGATCGACAAGTGCGGGGATTGTGTCATGCCCAGCTCCTTCTAGCCCCTCCGTGACATGAGTAGGGTGTACATGTATGCATGAGGAGCTGCGACGCTGGCATACTTGTACCGATAGCTTGGCATCGCTTCCCGGGTGAAGACACGTCAACTGGATGGGATGTTGTTTCAGGTAAGAACTTCATAACGAGCATCTTGTTCTTATTTTAAAGTAATTGGTTACATATGATTACTATAGTGCTGGATATACGAGTACTTCCCTATGTTCAGGCCACCACAGCTTGAAGATTGGATTAACAGCTCCACTGCGGCGGCGAAGTGGCCCCGTCACATGAGGAATGTGATGGATGACGAGAGGTTGTGTTACGTGAGGGGGCGGCTAGACACGATGTCCTCCACTGAGGTACGTGTTAGTTAGCAGTTGTAGTCGTGAGAAGTTTATTTATGTTGTATCGTCAAACATTTCTTACAATATAAATTCCTTGATTTTCTTTCCTCAAACGAAATGTAGGTTAATTAGTTTCCTTTCAGCTTTGATGGTACTGCCGTATTGGGGGGCGCTCCCAGTTCTACGACACCTTGTAGTTCTTGGACTATGTCAAGTCGTATATGCTCGATCGGTGTCTGTGACAGTTTGGATTTGCCCAGTCCATCCCTCTTAAGCCTATCAGACCGGCCACCCACTATCGACCCTGACACGGCAAGAACTACTAGGCCACGTACGACTATGAGACATTCGTGTGGAACAAGATCGGTCTGACCAGGTGGTGGTTTCCTCTAACGCGGGCACACATGTCATAGGACATGGAGCGGGACTACATTCACTGGTTCCAGCGTCGTTCCCACCCTCAGGTGCGTCCCCTTGGTGCGGATGGTGGCCCTAGTACGCGATGGGAGGATCTGCTCTAGATATTTATTTTTTAATTGAATGGTGTTGTTGTTTCAAATTATTTTTAATTACTAACGTGAAATTGCTACTTTACTGTAGTATTGGGATTATTGCACTCTGATTATCTTAAGCCTTGCACCAGAGAATAGCCAGCGTTGGTCTGGCGGTGTGGCCCCCTGGATTGCTGATAGGTTAGAGAAGGCCTTCGATCTCACCCGGCTTAATATTAGTACCACCCCAGCATCGCCTACTCGTTATAGAAACGAGAACCAAGCTCGTACTGGCATGAAGTGGTATGTCCCGGGCCATCGTACTAGAGGGCTTAGGCCTAGAGGTGAGGGTATGCACTGTAGGCACATGGATGTTGCACATTGCGTAGGGAGGATGGGAGACGTCGTGATTAGAGGGGGGACGTGGTGATGGGAGGGGGTCGTGGGGATGGTAGGGTGGGTATGATTATTACTGTTTTTTTCTGATTATTGTTTGAGCATTGTTTTTTCGTATAGATGAGTAAACTTTGTGGTGACTGTGTGTATAATATTTGTTTATTTGCTTTTCAAATAATTCATTTTTATTTATGTCATTAAGATGTTGACTCCTTTTGCAATTCATGTGAACCATTACACCATAGTTACGCAGTACAGGGGAAGGTTCCAACGAGGTTTGGGTTGGACAGTGATCGATGCAGACATTCAATATCCAAAAAGCGTTAACCATCTTACATCATCATTAAACCGCGTTGTGCGATCACATTTTGTTAACCTTCAGTTGCACGTCTATTCGATCGTCTACCTTAGGATGGACCAACATGTATACAACTACTTGGTTGCCAACATAGAAACCGATGCAGATGTACGCCTAATGATCCAGAACTATTTATACCTTGAAGAAATAATGGAAAGGATTAAGATTCTCGTCAAGTACATGGATGATTCAGACTTCAAAGACGCCATCGTGATACGAGGCTGGGCTAAGGCTGAGCGTAGAGCATACATTTCATGTTACATGGCAGAGGCGGGGGAGGACGTTCCTAAATTTGATTTTTACAACTACTTAATTATACTATAAATAATATAACAACAGAGATAGACATTTTAGTTACTGTATGATTGTCGAACAAGAAGTTGAATAAATTCCAACACTCTTAATTGTTTTACTGTCGAACAAATTCCAACACTCTTAATTGTTTTATTGTCGAACAAGAAGTCGAATAAATTCCAACACTCTTAATTGTTTTACTGTCGAACAAGAAGTCAAATAAATTCCAACACTCTTAATTGTTTTACTATCGAACAAGAAGTTGAACAAATTCCAACACTCCTAATTGTTTTACAGTCAAACAAGAAGTCGATTAAACTCCAATATTGGCTTTATCTAAGACCGCTGTGTAGTTAATGAACCTTACGTTCAAAACTAGAAGTTCGTATTCTGTTGCTGAAGAACTTAGGTTTCTTTTTTTTTCACTGAATGAAAGGGTCTGCGTGAAGATCATGAGCACATTACTCCAACTGGGTGTCTGTTGATTGCAATGAGTATAGATTCTTCTTCAAAGGACATGAAATTGGTGGAAATGATAGACAATCCGTATAGGATGTGAACTTGTTGATGTTTAAAAGTGAAAAGAGAATCCCGTTGGAGACGATCATGAGCGTATTACTCCAACTGGGTGTCTGTTGATTGCAATGAGAATAGATTCTTTTTCAAAGGATGTGAAATTAGTGGAAATGATAGACAATCTGTATAGGATAGGAATTTTTTAATGTTCAAAAGTGAAAAGAGAATCCCGCTGGAGAAGATCATGAGCGCATTACTCCAACTAGGTGTCTGTTGATTGCAATGAGAATAGATTCTTCTTCAAAGGACATGAAATTGGTGGAAATGATAGACAATTTGGTTAATTTCTAATACATTATTCTAATTTTGCGGAACACTCCATCACCTATACATTGTCATGCTATAGAAAATAGTAACTTTTCCAAACATTCATATATATTTTTTAGTTGATTTTGCAGAACACTCTGTAACGTTTCCCTTCTCGCACTGTAATCACTGGTGAATAGTATCAAAGGGTGAATGAGATTGGTTGCCGTTGGAGATAGAGAATTTCAATAAGTTCCGATAGATCCTTCTTCAAAGGACATGAAATTGATGGAAATGATGGAAATTTTCATTAATTTATAATACATTCTTCTAATTTTGCAGAACACTCCATCACCTGTACATTGTCATGCTATGAAAACATTGAACTTTTCCAAACATTTCACTCTATTTTTTTAGTTGATTTTGCAGAACACTCGATAACGTTTCCCTTCTTGCACTGTAATCACTAGTGAACAGTATAAAAGGCTGAATGAGATTGGCTTGCCGATAGAGATAGACAATTTCGATAAGTTTCAATATTAGACTCTTCTTCAAAGGATGTGAAATTGGTGGAAATGATAGACAATTTCATTAATTTCTAATTCATTTTTCTAATTTTGCGTAACGCTCCATCACCTGTACATTGTCATGCTATAGTAAACAGTGAACATTTTCAAACATTCATCTCTATTTTTTCAGTTGATTTTATAGAACACTTCATCACCTGTACATAGTCATGCTATAGAAAACAATGAACTTTTCCAAACATTCATCTCTATTTTTTCAGTTGATTTTGCATAACACTCCATCACCTGTACATTGTCATGCTATAGAAATAAAAGAACTTTTCCAAACATTCATCTCTATTTTTTTCAGTTGATTTCGCAAAACACTCCATCACCTGTACTTATTATGCTATAGAAAACAGTGAAGTTGTCCAAACATTCATCTCTATTTTTTCAGTTCATTTTGCAGAACACTCCAAAACGTTTCCTTTCTCACACTGTAATCACTGGTGAACAGTATAAATGGTGAACTATATTGGGTTGTCGATGGAGATAGACAATTTTGATAAATTCCGATAGATTCTTCTTCAAAGGATGTGAAATTGGTGGAAATGATAGACAATTTCGTTAATTTCTAATACATTCTTCTTCAACATACATGAAATTAATGGAATTGATAGGCAACTCTCTTAGCAACAACTACGTATATGCAAATGTCAAACAAGTGTTAATTATAATATGTAGAACTATATTTACAAAAAATTCTCAAACACACAACTTGACTCACTCATCATCTCCTAAATCAACGCCACTTCCTTGTTCAGCCGGAGGAAGCAACTGAAACCAATGCTCACTCCATGCTCTATATGTAGTTTCATAAAGCGCAACCTCGAGATCACACTATTTTTCGCCACAATGGATTCAGACACGGGACAGGGCAAGCATTGACTATCTATACTCGGATGAAATGACATTGATTGTTGACCAAAGCAATATAGACCTCTGCTGCTGGGCGCTTCAACTGCTAATCATCGCGTAGCGGTAGTCCGAACAAGCCTCCCGCCATATGATGGTCGCTTGGTGTAAAACTAATAAGACTATGTTGTACACTGTGCACAAGATAAGGACAAGATCTGGGAATTCCATCCAATGCTTCATGGGTGCAAACGTGTCTCCAAACCAATTTTGTCGTGCGTACGGTCTGTTGTACCAGTCCCTTTCAGCTCGCGCCAACTACCAGTCTGATCTACACGTCAGCTCATCCAGGCATGCACGTCTAACCGCATTCCATTGACTTTCATCGTTGTACACACAAAATCGGCAATAAATTGAAAACCACAGTTTCCATCGCCCAGTATCTTCCTGTAACCTTTAATGTAATCAAGTAACAATGGATTGAACGCATCCCAATACGGAGAGAAGCTCCAGGGTGTGAACAATGATGACCGTTGAAGTGGCTGATTCTGTTGCATTGTTGGGCCTTCTCTAGTTTGACTCTATCGCCCGAATGACTATCGCTACGATTGATTGTGTTGCATCAATGACCCATGTTCAGTTTGCCTTTCTAGTGTGGTAGAGGGTCGCTAACATTGGCTTCATCGCATCGACGGGCCATGGTTCCCAAGACCAAAATATTCGTGCTCGGACTTATCCTTGGTGTTAGACCTCTTCTTCTTTTTTTTTAGTAGGCCTTCCCTTAGGCACCTTTACCTTTGGTGGATCTAAACCGGTGTAATCATTTGTGGGCTCCCAAAGTGGCTTCCACGCGTTGAACACTGTTTTGGTTGGTGTGCGATCAAACTGATCAGACTAACCCTCATACCGCAGACCGACGCACGATAATTGTTCCTTAGTGGTTTACAACTCTTTACACGTTAGGCGAGGGGCGGAAAACTCGTGTTGATGGTCATACCTTAGTGTCCGCGAGAAGATGCGGACTTCTTCAACTGGTAGATTCAGACAAGCCATAATGTACTGACGTATACGATACGAGCATGGTAATCCCATCGTCGAAGGAAATGTACAAACATCTTGAGATGCAAGTGTGTGATCATTATTGCAGTGGCTGATTCTCAACTCATTCTAGAGTAATTCCATACATTTAAGGCTCACCTGACCAATCAGAATCATAAAGGGGACTTACTGGTCTACCAAGACTCGTTTATCAAGGGAAAACTCAAAGTCTTATTTTATGTAAAAGTGTTGGCCTTCAATGAATTTGTGTATGTTGTCGATGGTCGTGTCTAGAGATCCGGTGGACGTATGTAGCCAACATTTTAGAGCGGAGTATACGTTCTCCACCCTACACATGAGTACGCCATTAGTTACAAAGAAATGGGACAACCGCAAAAATAAATAAAAAAACATATTGATAATTTAACATATACAAACCTGTTGGTGGATGTGTTGCCGAAATGCATGACATTCTTGACCCATGGCTCACAAAACTTTTGTTGTTAACTTAGCCATGTGGTATCCAGATACACCATCAAGGGGTGATTTGTTCCGTTTGACTGTACCAATCGTCTGTATAATTCTTCGAGCTGTGCGAGGGTAGCGTAAACAAGCCTCTTCCAGCGATACACTACTGTTTCAGCTGTAGTTGTGTCAACCTTCAAGATGTGTCACCGACATAGAAGATGAGGTACAGAGGGAAATACCACTAAAAAGGGATTTCACTAACGCCTTTTCATTGTCCATGATAAAATCATAGGGGAGGCAGTTCAACAACTTCAACAGCTTCTGAAGCATCCAAGTGTATGCAGACTCGTCCTCTCTGACTGCAAAACAAAATGCTATACTGTAGTTCTTTCCACACGATGTCACTCTGACGAACTCCAATAGCGGTATCTTGTGCAGGTTCGTCTTGTAAGTGCTATCAATCAGTACCACATACGGGAACATCTGAGTTAGCGTGAGCGAAAAAGGGTGCGCGAACAAGATCAGGCCAAGCCTGGAGTTATCCTCTACAAAAATTACGTTAATCAATACAAATCATCCGTGACATGAACATCCAATAAACAAGCACCATATACAAATGTGGGAACACTTACTCGCGTCTTTCTCGGACAACAAACTGTAGTTACGTGCAACCAGATTATGAATCAATGTTTTATTGGTCGTGATTTCAAGGTTCTTATCATGCAGATGGGCCCACATCTGCCTTGGCGCAACTCAGCTCCGGTGCAGACTTCTCATACTTGCTCTTTCATCCACGCTAAAACGAGGGCGGACGAAGTGTGATTGCGAATTACTTGTCAACTCATGGTTGTGCATCGGCTGCATTACCAGGACATCCCCCCCCCCCAGCCCCCGCACTGCGGATGCTTAAACGGAACGGGTAATTGCATTTCTTCGTGGTGCACTGACGCACTTGACTGGATGAGGATGATTCGCCTTTGCTATCCCATGTCCTGCTCTTGCCGTACCTCTCACACGTCAAAACTAGTTCACTGTCATCCCTAAGAGTCTGTCTGATTAAAAAAATGTTGTAATTTCGTGCTATGTGAATCGCATGGCCAGCAGCCTCCTCTCTATCCGAAAATATTTGGTTTGGATTAAACAGATGTCCCGTATCTATGCTAACTGATGCGTCATTGAATTCATCATTCTCACCCTAAGCAGGAACAATTAACACTTCCGTTCAGTCACGTGATACTACTCATAAATGGGAAAACTATGTATTTAACAAGAAATAACACATGTATCAAACAAATAATTAGCAATGTAGATCATAACGAAGTAGACAAAAAGACGAACGCATCGGCCCAAACGGATCCACAACCAGAACCCGGCGCAGACGCCAACAGAGAAGAACTGGCGCTAATGCCCGCAACAAAGGGGCGGCACCAACGTCGGGGACAAGTAGGGCGCACTGGCGCCGGGTGTAAACAGGTCGTGCGGACGTCGGCAAGAACGGAGGCGCGCCGATGCCGTGGAGATAAGGGGCGCGCCGGCACCGGGTTACGTCTATCACTGGAAATCTTTTTTCGCTCTTTTCGGACAGTTTTTTTAACAAATTTTGCCTATATTATGCTCCTAATTTATTAAAAAACCATGAAAAATACCTCAGAATGTGTCCCTCGTGAGTACTTCTGAGTGTTAACATCATCTACACACTCGTCGAAGATCTTCGCCACATTCATTATTTCCTCCATCTTTTTTGCTTTTCTTACTGAATTTTTTTTTCAAACCTTTGAAAACCATTTTCTCTCTTCTTCTCTCTAACTATAAGGATTCTGAATTTGAATTTGAATATGATTTCATTACGTATTCAACTTCTTTATATAATGTAATTAGGGAGCCCCTTGTAATATGTTACAAATTATGGATAAATATGGTAATTTTTTTAAAAAATATTAAAGCAGAGACATAATAGTTATTTTCTGACTGAGTGAATTGGAATTCCGACTGTTCATAGTGACCCTCGTAAACTCATAGTAATGTCCTTTCCTTGCCTGGACAGACCAACTATCTATATAGCAATAAAAGAACACAAAAGTATAGATATATCCGCATCTCTCTTTTCTGACGTACAAAGACTGTTAAAGGATGACTTTGAAGATAACAAATTCCCGACCTGATTGATCTTTTTGTCATCTTTAAACCCTTTTATACATTCCGAAGAAATGAATCCCTATTTCACTTCAAGCATGTAATCTTGTTGTTCAGGATAGGATTCTCTCTGTGGTCCGAATGCATATAGAGAGATATATCTCAAGTATTCTTGGTCACGGAAGCTCGATGCTGGTCCATAGTATAATAACGTCGAATAACTTGCAATATTTGTTAGTTATGCCAAACTGATGGACTGTAAATTTTGAACAGGGAAACGAGAAGGAGTGCAAGAGTATATTATTAAGAAGACAGTCGATTGACTGACTGAGCTGATAAGTTTATGTCTTATTGTGTACATATATGACAGAGATATAAACCTAAGATATGTCAACCCGATCTAACGACTAAATATCAATACATATACTTTCAGGGGTGTACATACGGTTAATTCGGTTTTCGGTTATTTCGGTTATAACCGAATTAACCAAAATTCAGTTCAATAACCGAATTAACCGAAAACCAAAATTTTTTTCTTCTTAATAACTAAAAAACGAACCGAAAATCGAATTTGTTGCGGTTAACCGTAATAAAATTGGTTAATTGAAATTTCTGACAGAAAATTTACAATTTTCATCAACATTCATATATTTAAATTTAATTTTAAAAAATATTTCGGTTATTCAGTTAACCAAAATATTCTCTTCAATAACCGAAAACCGAACCAAAATAAAATTCGGTTAACCGAAAACCAATGTAACACCCCTCTCGGTAACAACGTAACAATCTCTCGCGTTAACAGTAATAAACACGTCTCACAGCGGAAGGAAGAACGGTAATTAGAACTCACACGGGTGTTACTTGCCATCCCTCGCCCATGCGAGTGATGAAGCAATACGAAAGCAATAACAGAAGAACAACATATAAATAAATCCCGCGGTGATAACGAGATACCGCCTATACAACAACTAAGTCTCCAAAACGTAACGTCTACAGTGCGCGTCTCGCTGTATCCCAAATACGTACAATACCAACATCAGTAATATAAACATCAATCTCAGTACAGTAAGAAGTACGTGCGGTAATCAAAATTCAAAAAGCCCTAACTACTCAGGCCCCGCACTCCGGCTTCGCCCGTGATCAGCAACCTGCACAATGCCATAGAGGCTCAGCGATAAATGCTGAGTATGCCGGGTTTGGACCCTAGTGGTCACTTAAGTCGTATTAACTGTCTTTTTATTAGATTCATTACATGCATTGCCGTTTTACAGTTTATAATGAATGCCATAAAAACGCAAGTAAACACACAACAGTCATTACAATATACATACATCATAGCATTGCACCAGACAATAAAACAGAGGCGGTAATTCACACAACGCTTATTAACATCAACACATATCACATCGGTTCCCCCCCGGGCCCTCACATAACACTTTAATTTGGTTAGCATTGTCGGGCGTCAGTTAGGACAACCCGGAATAACTCGCATGGACTGTAGTCCCACGTACACACAAGGCGCTCACTGCCCATAGGATCCGAAGATTCCGGGTCTTATTCACTTTGCCTTTTTAAAAGCGTCCATAAGTGGCCAAAAGCCTGGTGACAACGGTAGCACACTCCGCCTAACGATCTATCTAGGCTCGATCAGGATTTAACTAGAGTAAACCTAATACGAGTGTTAACTCAAGAGATCTCTATGCGCAACCAGTAGCCAATGACTATCTGGGTTTAAGTAAATCATCACACTCATACACACTCCAATGTTTGACTTAGTTAGTCAGTTACCCAGTTACAGTTTTAGGTATGGAGAACATCAATTACTTGTTGGCTGTCTTATGGGTCTTACGCATGCCTAGAATTATTCTAGGTAGTATTCATGTCCGAGTCAAAGCTCTAGAGACTGACGATGTCGTGTCTCGTTTCCTAAGTATTTTACTTAGGTTATATTTGCATAACTTATAATACTTAGCGTATTATGTCTGACAATGGCAATCACAATCATATTATTCGTATATGTAGATTTATATAGGTCGATCTATAGTCGACGTAATATTAGTCCCGAAGGACGTTCGTGCATAAATAAATAATGTAGTAAAACACAGGTAATCATCACATACACATATTCACACACATATCACACACGTTATATATATCAAACAAATCCGAGCCCGAGGAATTCCTCAGGACAACCCGGATCAAACCCCTTTACATACCGTACACCCCAACTGCTAACCTAACAACAAACGGCAATACGCAGCGGAATACATAAATTAACCTTAACCAAAAACAACCGGTGTTACACGCCGTTAGCCACCCACGTGGCTAACAAGGCTAAATCCGTACATTCGTATCGGTCTGATGGACACAGACTCCTGAGCATAGTTACTAAAATCCACCATTTACAACCAACCATACCAAGTGCAAGTATATATACACAAACCAACACATCCAATCCAATACTACCAAAATATACACCACAGGTGCATAGGCGCATCCCGGGTCCCATATCCAAAATAACAGGGTACTCATTAGACCTAAAATCTACAGCCACTCCACATCTTCAATCCTAATCCTGCAAAAATAAATATGGTGCCCCAGAGGGGCTCAGCAACCCTTGGCTGGTATGATTAACGTGCAGCCCGTCGGCTACCGGGATACACGCAACTAATTCTCATAATGACATGGAATTAATTTCAACATTTAGCATACATAAGCATAGCAATAAACATTGCATAACAACCACACACACATACCATCATAGGGAACGTTTCACTTTAGGAAACGAACCAAACATTAGTTAGCCAAACCTGGTAAGCCTAGATATTGAAATCAATCTCATGTTAAGCTTTAAACATAAACGGGTTACAGTTCAGTTTGTCGAACGTTAACCCTTTCCCCAAAGATGTGTTGGATATAGTGATCCTAACACAACTACCATAAGCCCCCTAGCTCGAACAAAAGTCAGGTAGGAAAGCCTTTAATTAGGCTTGCGGGTGATTGTAATACAAGAAGGAAAGACAATCAATACCATAAGGAGAGTTGAATCTGATTCAGATGTTGACACCCCACCATACACGCGCGACCGGAACTTCCGGATTCCTCACCCCCGGTTATTCACTTGTTAGAAGTCCCTTGTTGGAACTTTACACATTAAATCACACCATAAGGGTTTAAGTCCAGTTAGACATACATGGGAGATGAGATATAGGTTAACAACCCAAACCATAACTAACACACGGATAGCCGTAGTTAGAACGTTCTCTTAGTTGAAACGTTAAAACTGAGTACTGCTCTCTTACGTATCCTAGCTTGGTTAACTATCGGGTTAGCACGTATTTAAGGTTAACGGTACCGGTACACACACGCCACAATAATAACAATGACTGTAAACTCATTTCATGATTCAAATCTTACAAAGTCATTAACATTCAGAAAACAACAACACACAAGCCGGTGTAAACCGGTAGCAAACAAACTGCAAGAAAACCATACCTTGGTCCCTGCTGCGTTCGAGTTCCACCGAATGCAGCTCCTATACATAGTTGATAAAGTCGGTTAATTACCTTATTTAACTTCCAGTTTACTAAGAATTTTACATGATTACATGATATGTTTTCACACTTAAATTTACACTTACTTACCCTCATTATACTCACTAGGGCTTACTACCTAAGCCACCTTTCTTTTCTTTTTTTTTTTTTACAAGTATGGGCCGACCGACCCACCGACCGACCCAACCTTCTGGGTCGGTCGGAGACAGAAACTTCTCCAACTAAATTCTTTACATTCGACCGACCCATGACCGACCTAAGACCCTCTGGGTCGGTCCGTTCCAGAACCTATCTGGTTCACTAAATCTTGCCCAACCGACCCAAGCTCAGCCCGACCGACCCAACACCCTCTGGGTCGGTCCATTCCAGAAACTTTCTCGGCTAGCTCATTACAGTCCGACCGACCCAGCCAGGGTCGGTCCCCTAGGTCGGTCGACTGCAGGACCTTCCCAAAATGTGTCTAACTTGCTCCAAACTTCTCCTCCTGCTTCCTAACAGGTTCCAACATCATTTAGGCACTCCTACATCCCTTTTAACTCATGATCAAGCCTCCATCTAAGTTCTTTGATTAACTCACTTCTAAAACCTTTAAACACTTACTCATTTCTTACAAACATTTCCTAACACTTATAACATTTTCCTTAAGTTTTCTAAGTGGTAAACTATGCCTACTATTGATAAGTGGTGAAATAGTGCTTTCTCAAAGTCTTTATTCACCGTCATTTTATTCGGTGCATGACATATTTCACCACTTTATGGAGTATTTTTGTGATTATTAGTGATCTTATACTTTTGACATATTCAGATAGGTAAATACTCATATGAGTACATTTTTGAGAGCTTAATATGAGAATGCATCAATGTTCGAGCACCTCGGGAAGGATGCCAAGCCAATGGGAAGCATCAGAAGAATTCCAGCACAAAAGAAGGACATCCTAGGCCCGAACGACCTTGGGACCGACCTTGTCAAGGTCGGTCCGACTCTGCCCAAGCCGTCCCAAACACACTGGAATCGACCGACCTTGTCCAAGGTCGGTCGAGCTTAAAAACCTGTCACATGCCTTGTTTTTAGAGAGTCCGACCGACCCCGAGACCGACCTTGCAAGGTCGGTCGAACGGATTTTTTGCCCAGAAACTTCTTTTAGAAGGCTACATTTTGGGGCTTCCTTCCCCATTATCCAATACACACGACTCCAGCCTTAAATAAGAGAGAGAGAGAGAGAGAGAGAGTGGCGAAAATAAGGGAGAAAAGAAGAGGAGAAAAGAAGAGAAGAAAGGAGGAAGAAGAAAGTGAAGATTTCTACCTTCATTGAAGCTTGGAAGCTCCTCTAATGGCTATTTCTCCCTTATCCTTCCTCTTTCCTTTAGCAATGGCTGAGTAGTTCCATTTGTATCCTAGGATGAGGGTTGAACCCATTTTGCTCATTGAATGCTAGAAATCTAACTCATTTATTACTTTTTTTTTTGTTCTCTTCAATATCAATTAATGCTCTAAATTGATCTTTTATTGCATTTATGGTGGTTTCATTCAATATTTGAGTTTGAGTTTGGAGCTAGACCAAAAGGGGGATAAACCCTAACTTTTTCTCTCTTGATTTTGGGAGTAAATTATTGGGGCTATTGATTAAGAGTGTTTGCTTAATGCTACTTAGTGACTTAAACTTCCTTTAATTAAGGGGTTTAACTAATTAGGTAAGAATTGGATTTTTCCATGATTTGGGGATTCATGAGTAGAGCTCTAATAGGCAATGAGTTAATGAGTTATGGTTTTGAGATTCTTTGAGTGAATTAGGTGATCCCCACTATCCTAGGGTAGTTCCCATCCATTTCATACACAAACATTTTACTGTTTTATTGCATTTCAATTGACAAACAACCAAGCTTGCCTCCAGCTAAACCCCGTTTTTACTGTTTATTCGCACTTAACTAATATACCGAAGCTTGAGATTTAGAAACCAATTTCCTTGTGGATACGACACTTGTTTTATTGCAACGAATTGGGTGCACTTGCCCATTTTAGCTAGGTTTAATTACTATGTTTGTAATTTTCCTAACAAGTTTTTGGTGCCGTTGTCGGGAAATTGATATCAATTTCCCTAGGTTCGGTACTTTAGTTTTTGTGCATTTAGTACTTTTATCTTGTTTATTTTATTTCGGTATTTGTGTTTTTAGTTGTTTGTCTATATTCTTACGTTTCCTTCTACTTAAGAGCATTTGGTGTTGGTGTGGCTTAGGTACCTTCTGTTTTCTTGGTGTATGCCAAACACTCGAGCCAAAATATCTCCACTTGTTAGTCCGAGACCCGAGCTTGAGCGTTCATTGTTGACGCCTCAAGAGGCCGGACAATGGGTATTCAAGACCCACTACATCACTGCTGTCCGGGACTTAGGAAAATTCAGCGGAGCAAATCCCGATGAAGCTCACAACCACCTAAGTCTCTTCCTTGACTTTTGCAACTCATTTGGTAAAGCTGGAAGCGTTAATGAGAGGATACGCCTGCAGCTCTTCCCTCACTCACTGTCCGATGCTGCATCAAAATGGTATAGGTGCTTACCGTCAAAATCAATCCATACTTGGGCACAAATGGCTCAAAAATTTCTTGCCAAGTATTACCCCACAAGTAGAACGAGGCAATTAATTGGAGTAATTAATACCTTTTACCAAGAGCCGGGAGAGAAGCTATACGATGCATGGGATAGATTCAAGGACATGTTGATGAATTGTTCCCACCACGGTTTTGATGACCAATCACTATGTCTATCATTTTTCAACGGTCTCGACGACTCGAATAGACTACTTGTGAACTCCTCAGCTGGACGAAGATTCATGACTAAGTCACCTCAAGAGGGGATAGAACTCCTAGAGGTGATGACAAGCAACACAAGGAAATGGTCTAAACCAATGGGAAGAGCACCAAGAGCAGCGGGTCTCCTACATGTCGTGCCCACCGACCATCTTTCCGCTCAACTATCTTCACTCACCAAGATGGTGGAGAAGCTAGCTATAGCTCAAAAGGAAACAACAAAGTCTATATCTTCTTCATCATCACCCTCTCCATCTGCTTCTACTTCAATCCAAGAGGGGTGTGCAATTTGTGCAGGTCCTCACGAGACCCACTTTTGCGAAGGCAAAGTTTATGCCGATCCACATGAGGACGTAAACTTTGTAGGCAACCGCCTCGGATACAACTACAACCAACAGAACGCCCCATGGAGAAACCATCCAAACTTCTCATGGAGAAGTAATGACCAAACCCAAGGGGGATCAAGCAATGCTTCCAACAATCCCACGGGATACCGGTCACAAGGGTCGTCGCAAATGTCCAACCCACAAATGGGTTACCGACCACAAGGAGCACCTCCGGGCTTTCAGCAACAACACCAACCACATCAACAACATCAACAACCTCCTCCTCCGTCCACGGATGCCAATGCCGAGCTAAGAGACATGATGAAGAATCTTGTCTGGGTTGTGCACACTAAAGTGGCTGATTTGGATGCTTTTAAAGCAAGTCAAGAAGCCACCAACAAAAGGGTTGAAGCTCAAGTTGAAAGCATCTCCCAACAACTTGCTCAAAGACAACTATTGGCCAAAAATACATAGTGAATATATATACTTATGGGCAAAGAAAAGGCAAGTGCACCTAGTCGATGTAGTACAACAAGTGTCGTATCCATAGAGAAAATTTTCAATTATCCTAGTCTCGGTATTTAATATAAACAACAAATAGGGGGTTTAGCCGGAGGCAAGCTTGATTGTTTAGGATCAGTGCAAAAATAATAAATACAGTAAAATAAGGTGAATTAATTGATATGGATGGAAAAAGGTATCCTAGGATAGCGGGGGAATCGCCTAAATTACTTAAACAAAGTTATAACCATGTCTCAATTATTTATTGTCTATTAGAGTTAATAAGGGTAAGTTACGAACTCTTAATAATAGCCTCAGTATTTTCCTACTCAATCCGGAGTGTAAATACCAAGGTTTATTCCTTTGTGGTACTATTGACTATCTCAAAATCATATGTTGATAGTTACCATAAAAATGCAGTAGTTTGTCGCGTAAAGCATTTAACAATATTTATGGAAAGGAATAAAAACAAGTATAATAAATGAGACAGGTAATAAATATTTATTTAAGCAATATTAGGGTCAAACCCCATCCTAGGATCCAAATAAAAATTACTCAGCCATTGACAGAAAAAAAAAACAGAGTAAAGATAGACATTAAAACAGAGTAAAGTTTAAGGAAAGAAAGAATTCTATTTTTGAGGAGAGTTGTTTTGCTTTCGGGCTTGTCTCCGTGATTATGCCGACCTCCAAACGATGATAGATAGGTAGAACAAAGGAAAATGAACAAAACAGGTACAAGTTGGTCTTGTCCGGGTGGGGCCACGCGGACACAAACACAGACAACTCCTGTCCGTGTGGGGGCTGTGCGGACACAAACGTGGACACAACCTGGTTTAGTGCAGATCGTCTTCTTCGTCTGGTTTTCTGGAAAATGGAAGAGTTAGGCTTATTTGGTGATGGGAAATGATGGAAATGAAGTGCAGATGTGGATGTATGGATGGAGAATGGAATTTGGATGGAGGGAGAGTGAATTTTGATGAGCGTTGTGTGATAAGATGATGTTCGATGATGAATTTAGAAGTAGGAGATGGTGGGTTTTTATAGAAGAAAGGAGGAGGAAGATGACAACGTTGGGATCAGGCGTGGGTGAAGAATTTAAGGAATGCGGCGCCTGATAAAATTGATGTAGTAGATAGATATGTTTGTAGGCGCCCAAATGAGGAAAAACAGCGAAGGCAGTGCAAATCTATCAGTCGCGTGATTTCTGGATTTGGCGCAGTCGTTTACACGTGTCCTAGTTTGTGTCCGGATTTGTGTCCAGATAGGGCTCATCAGGACGTGAGACGTCCGAGTTTCTGTCCGCGTAAGGACACAAATGTCCTGGCGAGATTTGTTCGTGTCCGAATTTGAGTCCGCGTACGGACGTGTGTCCGTGTTTGAGTCTGCGTACGGACACAATCTCTTGCTTCCTGTCCGCATTTGCGTTCGTGTAGGGGCTACGCAGACACATGTATTTCGTCTCATCTTGTTCTGCAAACTTCGACAGGCTCCACATTCTTCGTTTGAGCTCTGTTTTTAGATCGGTTTGCGCCTATGCGTTTTCTTTTCGTCTACTTTGCTCCTAGCTTGGTTTTCCTTATGTTTAACCAATAAATCTGTAAGATAACCAATAAAACATAAACTAGAGGAAAACTAACCAAAGTGGAGAAATGAGCAAGAAAAGTGCTAATATAACATATGAAATACACCCATAAAACATGCTCATTTGGACACTTATCACACCCCCACACTTACCGTTTTGCTTGTCCTCAAGCAAAACCATGTACCCAAGAAAGTAGGGAATGCTCAATACTAAAAAATGTTATTATGAAAGGTAGGATAAGAAGGTGAACAATACGCGATTTAAGCTTTTTGAGGAGTGTGAATCATCACCTACTGGTGGCATAGGTGTGCTCAGGGTAAAAATAAAATATAGAGTTTCGGGGTATGATCTGGAGTGCTTCATTGCTTGAAGATTAGGTATCTTTGAGAACTTTTACCATGGCCAACTTCTCTCAAGAATGGGTATTGAGGAGAAAACAAAAGGAAAAATAGAAGTATGCATTTGTTTCACTTTTGCATTAGAGATGAGGAGATAATATTTAGGCATCAAGCCTTTGTATTTAAGAACACTCAACTCTCATTTGTTGGTTACCAAGGGCGTCTCGCAAGTCACTTGTTTATTATTTTTTTGTTTTTTGAGAGAGAATCACCCCTTAGAAATCCCTAAGAAAGAAGACAGAAGGAACCCCTGAGCAATAAAAATCCAACCATTTCAGATCATTTGGCCAGACCGCATAAAAATGCTCCTCAAAAGTAATCAAAATGAAAATTTTGTACCATTTATCCCACAATTCATAATAGTATTTGTTTTTAAAGAGAACAACCCACATATAAAGGGTCCATGATTTTGAATTTGGATAAACGCAAGATAAGCAGAGAGATTAAGCATTTTAAGCAATGTTTCAATCAAGAGAGACTCAAGACGAGCGACAGAGAAGTGAGTCCTCCCCCACACTTAGACTGGAGCAATGTCCTCATTGCGTAAGAAGAATTAAATTAACGGGGGCATGCAATCTACTAGAGTAGTCCACACAATGCAAAGCAGTAGGGAGTATGTAAAAATTTGAAGTGTAAAGCAAAGAGAGTGCACTCCCCAGAGTTCGTAGAGTGTTAAGCAGAGCTCCCCCACACTTGAGTTCAGCTGTAGAATGACGTAATATGTTCCTTGAAAGAATATTCGCTACAGCCAGAAGAACTCAAGTGAAATTAAAACTCACCATATTTATTTAAAAGGAAAATAAACAGATAAAGTGAAAACTGAATAAAATAGAAGTACTGTAAAATGATAGATAGTGGGATAACTTCCCCCATACTCGATGTTTAACCTCAGAGTAGCGGAGCTCGGTAGTGGTATGGACACGAAGTTGCACCTACATAAGATACTAAAGGCAGCCAAACCAATACCGGGGCTAACAGTGAAATAAATGAGTATATTTTTTTTGAAAAAAAATATAAAAATATTGAAATATAGGGAAATAGACTGTAATAGAAAGTAAAATAAAGATAGAAATTCGGGTTGCCTCCCGAAAAAACTGCCCTTCTTTTTAAGGTCTGTGGCTAGGCCGTAGTAGGGGTCAGTACAAACCTGGGGGTGGTTATGAGGAGGGGATCCAAAGCATGACTCGAAGGCATTTTTGAGTGTCCACCTGAACGCATGTTTACTTTTCTTGTCCCGCTTTTCATCACGGATTGGTGGTGGTGCCTCTGTAATGGACATTTCGGGAAGGGTGACAAAGAGAAGTGGGGAAGATGGTGATTGTGTGTCCCTCACAAGCTTGAGATCCTTGGATTTGTTGTCTGGAGACCTTCCTGTTGCAAACTCCAGCTTTTCATTATAGGCTTGAAGGGTGATTGTCCCCCGGGCCACCCAAATGTGCACATTGGCTGTTGCAAGGAAAGGTCGTCCAAGGATGAGAGGTGTAGTGGAGTTCTCTTCAATGTCCAAAAAGACAAAATCGCATGGGAAGTATAAGTGTTCCACTTTAATGATAACATCTTCCACCACTCCGCTTGGGTAAGCTACCGAACCATCCGCCAGTTGAATGGTCATCTTGGTCTTTTTCATTTCTACAATTCCCAGCTTTTTGAAAGTGGAGAGGGGCATCAAATTTATAGAGGCACCCAGCTCGCATAGGGAGTAGGAAAGGAGGTGCTACCAATTGTGACTGGAATGGTGAAGCTGCTTAGATCATTGCATTTTGAAGGTAGTGGTTGTTTCAGGATAGGTGAGCAAGCTTCATTGAGTGGTACGGTACCGACTTCGACCAGTTTTGTTTTATTGGAGATAAGGTGCTTGAGAAATTTTACGTAGTTTGGTATTTTGGCAATGAGGTCTACAAATGGTATGTTGACATTTAATTATTTCAGCACTGCCAGAAACTTCCCATATTCAGTATCCAATTTCTGCTTTTGGAGTCGGTTGGGAAATGGTAGAGGCGGTTCTTGTGGAGAAGGTTTTGGAGCTGGTGGAATAGTGAGAATGCTGGGAGATGTCTTTTCTATTGGAGCCTCAACTCTTTCTTCATTATCCTCTTGGGATTCTTCTGACCTTTGTCGGATGTGAATCTCGTTGGTTTTTCTACCGCTTCTCAAGGTTATCGCCTTAACCTCTTCTTCTTATAAATCGAGCTTTTCATTTTCATAGCTGGCCACCAACTCCTTAAGGTAGGTCTTCTCGGACTGAATGCGATTTTTATAGATTGTGGCCAAGGTTTCCAGTTCAGCTATATTCCCTTTGGATGTTTCGATTGATATTACCCACTCTTGAAGGGAAGGGTGAAGTTCTGGAACCTCAACTGTTTTGGCCACCTCCATCTTTTCTTCCTTGTGTTCCTTCACATAGATTTTGGCTTGCTCTTTTGGATTTGGCTTCAGTTGGCTTGGGAAAGTCCCTGGCGGTCTTTGAGCAAGTTGTTCTACGATTTGATTAAATTGACCTTCGATTTTTTGGTTGAAAGCTTCTTGCGTATAAAGCTGGCTTTGAGTCATAGGCATGAATCCCTTCATCATCTCTTTGAGTTCCGCGTTTGGATCAATGGGGGATGAAGACGGTTGTTGTTGGTGAATACCTGGAGGGGCACCGTGTGCTCTATAACCCATATTTGCATTTGGTTGGGGTCTATAGCCTTGTGTTGAGTTGGAAGTATTACCCCCTCCTTGGGTTCGATCATTATTTCTCCATGAGAAATTTGGATGATTTCTCCACGGGGCGTTGTTGTTATTGTAGTTGTAGTTGTAGTTGGGGTGGTTACCAATGTAATTGATGTCTTCTTGTTGCTGGATGTTGTTTCTTCCTTCACACAGATGGGTATCGTGAGGACCTGCGCAGATAGCACACCCTTCTGAAGTGGAAGATGAAGCTGCTATTGATTTGGTGGTTTCTTTCTGAGCTATAGCAATGTTTTTGACCATTTTTGCGAGAGATGACAGTTGTGCTGAGAGATGATCGGTGGGCTCTACGTGGAGTAGACCCGCTGCTCTCAGAGCTCTCCCCTTGTTTCTTGACCATTGTCGTGTGTTGCTAGTCATGATTTCAAGAAGTTTCATTCCTTCTTGAGGAGACTTGGTCATAAAACTACCTCCAGCTGAAGAGTTTGCCAAGAGTCTGTTGGAGTCATCCAACCCGTTGAAGAAGGATAGGCAGAGGGACTGGTCATCTAACCCATGGTGGGAGCAGTTGTAACACCCCTCTCCATAATCACGTAATAATCTCTCACGTAGCAATAAATAAAACGTCTTACTGCGGAAGAATTAATAACAACAACAATACTCACTCTGGTGTCACCGGCCATTACTCGCCCATGCGAGCAACGAAGCCAAACTACATCCAACTTCCAACAAAAACAAACTGTTAACCGTCGTGATAACGAGAAAAATCCTATACAACATACTAAGTCCATAAACATAAACGTCGACAAGTGAATGTCTACCCAATCCGAATATACATAACCTTACCATAATACAATTCACCATCTTCATTGTTATACAAAAGAACTCCCTGTGCGGTAATCAAAATAAACTCTAATTACCCTGTTCCTGCACTTCGGCTTCTGAAATACCCCAAACTTATGATGTGGTAAGGCTATAATATGCCTTAGAAAGATTGGTATACAATTTAAACCAAGGAAAACACAAGGAAACACCTTAAGGGCAATTTGGGCAAAAACGTGCTCTAAGCTTGGAGTGACTTTGATTAGCACCCAAATACCATTATAAGACTTTAGTAATATGCTAATGGACATTTTAAATCAATTATCAAAGAAAACCAAGCTTAAACACAAAATGTGCTTTAAGACTCCTTAAAGCACCTTTTTGAGAAATTGTCTTAGAAATGGGTTTTGAGTGGCTAAATGCCTATGATTACATCTTAATCAACATGTGTACTAATTAGTATCACATTAGGAAGCCTAAATCAATGGGAAATAAAAAATTTCACGAATATGTGCACTAATTAGTGAATAGTGCCAAATAGTGCCCAAATTAAGCTTAAGTCAACACAAGTCAATAAGATGGTCAACCAAGACCATAAATGTCTTGATTATTAAGGGGGTGGCCGGTTTTTAGGTGGTGAGTCACCACATGAGTCATTTAACTTGAGAAGAGAAAAGAGAAATAAGAGAAGTTTACTATTTGCTTTTAAAAAGTAAATATCTTACCTTTAGCTTACCTTCTCTCCTCCTCTTCATTCATTCTCTTCTTCCACGGTTTCTTCTTCTCTCCTCTCCTGCTCCAAAACCGAGAGGGCTGCCTCCATGGAAGCTCCATCTTCAAATGCTCACCAAACCTTCATTTAAGCTCCAAATCCAAAAATGAGCATAGATTATTCTTAGTTAGACCAAAACCTACCTTTCTACCTTTTCAAATCTTTCAAAGCTCAAGTTTGGTGCCATGAGAAAACTCCATTGATGGAGGAAATCAAGTTTGAAGAGCACTTTTGGTTCTCCATTCATTCAAGGTAATGAAAGTGAAAAAAAATCAACTTTCCATCCTTTTTCTTAGATGGCCAAAAATCATCACTTATGGAGCCTTGTTTTATCCATTGTTCTAGCTTGATTCTATTCTCCAAGGGCTAGAGGAGGTCCTACATAATTCATATCCAAGCTTGTTTTGAGAATCCAAGGTAAAACATTCAATTTAATACCTTAGAACACATTTTTAACCTAGGGTTTACTCCTTAAGGTTAGTGTATTGTTTAGTACTCATGTGATCATTGACTATTGGTTGAACATTGGCAAAGGAAGTTTAAGTGGTGGCCGATATTCATTCAAGAAGAAGGTCTAAGGAGGAAGATAACATAAGCTTGAGAAAACAGGTAAACTGCTTACCTAATGGTGGTTTAAGTTTAAGGAATGAGTTTTATAAGTACTAACATGGCTTAGAGCTTACATTATGCAATGGGTTATATAACCTAGGAAAAACAATTTGAACAAGCTTATGAACTTGTGACTAAGGAGCCAATGAGAATGAGTTTAATATAAGTTTAAGATGAGTTTTAAGAGCATTATAACTACTATGAGATTGATGGGTGTATTTGCAGGTTGAAAGCTTTTAGGGTGGGAAATTCAGTTGTTTAAGTTTAAGTCATTTAAGGGCCTAAGAGCCATGTCATTTAAGAGCCTTAGTGCTATGCAATTTAAGATTATTGCAAAATTGATTTGTTGAATGAGTTGGTTTGGGTGATGAGATAGGATGAGGAAGAACTTGATGTGTGAGATGGTTGAATGAGGAAACAAGCATTGGGCATGATAATATGCTGAGGGCTATGGCGAAATTTGAGTAGAAAACAAGGTGTTTAAGTGATAGTGGTGAGTTAATATGCCCTAGGATTCACTAGGGATCATTATGAGGAATTTGAGTGGAAATGAGTTAGATAAGGAGTTCTTGAGGTTTAGGATGACCTAGAATTGTATAGAGGAAATTAGAGGATTGGTGGGTGTATTGAACACCCAAAGTCTTGTTATGAGGAATGGTAGGACCTGTGCAAGAATCTGGAGGAAATGATGTATAATGCTTTGAGATGGTTTAGGTTTGAACTAAAGAGTAGAACAATGAGAGTTTCGGGAAGTTTGTGTAAGAGGTGGTGAAGTTAGTAGTGGGCTAGCAAGGTTTAGTTTAAATGGTAATGTGTGGACTTGGGTGATGGAAGTGAAATTGTAGGAGAATGTTGGAAGCTCAAGGAAAATGACTAGAAACTATAAGGTGTATGATCATGAGAATGCTGAGTAAGTTGCATAAAAGGGTGGAAATGCCTAAGGAGGTGTTGCATGGTTAAGGTAATGAAGACAAGGGCAAGGTGTTAAGGTAATGGAAGAAATGTATAAGTAAGCTCAAGAGTTTGGGAGTGACGCGTAACAAATGAAAAGAAGAGAAGTCGTGCATGGACATGCAAGATGACCTTGGAATGTTTAACAAGCAAAGATGGAAGGTAATGATGTTAAGGAGGAGTTATATGGGTAGAAAAGAAACACTTTGGTTAGTTGAAGTTTTAGACAAAATGTACAAGTTGGAAATATAAGGAATTAATTAACAAGTGTGAGGAATTTCTTGCAAGAATTGAGCTAAAGGTTGGAATGATCTTTGGAGGTTGTCTTAATGAGTTGGAGGATGATTAAAGATGGGTTTAAGGGTCTAAATGATGTTAGAACACATTAGGAGGCTTTAGGATAAGTTTGGTGAAGATTTAACAAATTGTGGACATGTTCTGGTGGCGTCTGATAAGTGCAAAATACATCTATTTTTAGGTCTTTAATTCTTCCTATTTTCATAACAATTGATGTCATATTTTACACTTATCATATGTTTTTTTCTTATATTTATATTCAGATGAGAGCTGATATACTTTATGTGTCAAATACAGGAAAACATCTTTTTTTTTAATATAAGGATTACAACAATATATATATGTATATCCGTCCAACATTTGATAAAGAAGAACAAAAGAGGCTGGAGTATATTTTATCATGTACGTACCACATTGATGGAGATTGATACATGGACGTTTACAAAAGAGATGGGCTGCATCTGTTACATTATTTTGACAACTTCGGACACAGCAAATCGGAGGCTTCTCGCGACGCGTTTTATCTAATTTAAAAGATAAATTATTTCTTTTTATCAACAAGACGATGCTGCTCTATATATTATACATGGACGAGAGCAACAGGATGAGAAGCCCAGGAGGGGCTGTACGCCTCTGTTCCAATTCTCTTCAACACCATCATCCATCATTATACAACATCTCCACCGCATCAATCTCTCGATATCACTAACCTTCAAGCCATCAAAATCCTCCGCCATACCATCTCTACCATCATTCACGACCACCGACACCACAATTCATCCAACACAGACCACCACCACGTCACACCACTTCCACAAATTATTCTTGTTATGTTTGTTATTTTTATAATTATGTTTGAGTAGTTAGTTTAGCTCCCCGGGTTGGGGTAGCAAACCGAATCTTTATGTTTATTTTGTAATCTTTACTCTGATTATAATTGCAGTAGTTTAATTCCTGTTCTTCATGCGCTTTAATTTTCTAGCTAATTATTAAAGCAATATTTGTAGTTTTCTAATCAAAATGCGGTGCTGAGATTAGTTAACAAGACATAGGAAGTTAAACCGGATTAACGACTAGAAGCATGGTTTGCCTATAGGTTAATCTGTCTCCAATAGGAATTGTTAATAATGCGATTGGTTAGAATTGACTTGGGCATGGTTTGCGGCTTGCTATTTCTACCAGTTAGGATTCGTTGTACAGGGACCGGTCAACGTGTTAATTAAGATTCCTGAGTTTATTGCAGAATTAGGGAAGAGTTTATTGATAGATTAATAAAGTGAAGGTTTGCAGAACAATCCGGGGTGCTTCTTTAGATTCAATCTTTATTTCTTTATTTAGTTTATTTTTATCTTTTTACTGTTTCATTATTTTATGTTAGTTTGTTTAGTCATTCTTTTTATTGAATTAAGTCTAACCTGAAAAAGTGACGTTTCCTGTTTTCTTAGTTTAGTTTCTCAATTAGTAAATAAATTGTCAATTAATTGAACGAGGTCCCTGAGATCGACAACCCCCACTCAATTCACTATTCCGCAAAACGATAGGTACACTGCCTAGGTAGAAGTATAGTAACACATATTTCTGCTAACAAGTTTTTGGCGCCGTTGCCGGGGACCTCTGACACGGTTAATTGGTATTTTTATTTATCTGATTGAGATTTTATTTGAATTAATTTTATTTTATTTTATTATTTTCATTCAATTTTGTTTGGTCGATTTCTTTAAGTTGAATACCAATACAATTTTTGCTTTTTGAATTCAATTTAGTTAGCTTGTGATTCTGTTACGTGACTTTCCTTTCGTATTTGATTCAGAATTTTTTTTTTCTTTTGGTTTACTTAATTGAATTTATCTTTCTGTTTCGTTATTTTTTTTTATTTAGTAATTACGTGAATTCAATCCCGTCAGTAGTACGTAGGACGTTTGTTTTTTTTATTATTATTATTTCTACTTTTTTTTTTAATTATTAGTTTCTTGTTTTCGCTGATACTTAATTAGGATCGTTTTTTTTTTCTTTAGTTATTTGCTTTTATCTTATCGTATTTAGTTTTTCTTTTTTCTTTAATTTTCGTATTTATATTCAAATTTGTTTTAACTTGTTTAGTTGATTACGTGATTCAGTTTGTTTTGATTTTCGCATTTAATTTTCGTGTTCATTAAGTTAGCAATAAGATTTCACTTTACTGTTATTCTGTTTTCTAATTAGATTTTGTATTTCTTTTTAGTTTATTTTCTTTGTAGTTTAGAACGTAGGTTTCTTTTTCTTTTTATTTTATTTTTATATTGTGCTTATTGTGTACGTAAGTTTCTAGTTTTTTCTCTTTTTATTTTTGTTTTTCTTTATTTTGTCTATTCTTAGTTACTTTATTTATATTTTTGTTTATTTTTATTTTTATCTTTGTTATTATATTTTTATTTTTATTTTCGTTTGGCTTATTTGTTATCTATTTTAGCGATTCTCTTTTATTTTGTTTTTATGTGTTATTCTATTTAGTTTTTGTGTTTCTTTTCTATTTTTAGTTCTATTTTACTTTTTATTTTTGTTTATGTTTTTGTAGACAAAGATGGTTGATAACATGGATGTGTTGAGAAGAGTGCTGACACAGTTGGAGACGACGATTACAATAATGAACATTGAGCAGAATTTGAACAGGTATAATCAGCCGGGTACTCAAAGTTACAACCAGTTCAGGCGACAAGATTATTACCAGCCACAACAATCATATTTTCGACAGCCTTATTGGTGGGAAGGTGAGCAGACTAGAATGCAGATGGAGGAACAACAATTCTACACTTATCAGGAGCCCCCTAAGGAGGATACGAGCAGAATAGAGAGTATGCTAGAGCAGCTCCTAGAGCAAAGAAAAATCACTAATGCTAGGCTTGCCAATATAGATGCCAAATTTGTTGAGCAAGAAGCTATAAACCGGAGTTGGGAAAGGCAACTAAATCAGATCTCACAGCAGCTAGCACAGGAACAGACAAATTTTCTCCAAAATCAAAGTCATTCGAACCTAGTGAACCAATTTCAAGCGGAGACTTTGATGGGTGAAGATCATTCCAAGCCTATTAATTTTGAAGCTAAAGAGGAGCCTGATGAAGAGGTTGAGCGACATGCTAAAGAGTTAGATGGCCCTCCCTCCCCAACCTCGACTCAACTTGACTATCCAGAGATTGAGCATATTTTGTCTGAATCGGTCTGCGAGCTAGAAGAGGATTCTCCCATTGAGCCTCACCAACTGGGAGAGGATATTTGTATCCTCAAATATGAGGAGGGAACACCGCTACCACCAAGTCAACAGCAACTCCCACTTTGCCTCCAAAAGCCTCAACAACAGAAGGAGGATGTTTACATCCTCCCATTTGAGGAAGAAGAGTCATTCACACCTGGTCTTCTGACTGAGCAGCGTTACCGGCAGTATCTCCTCAAACATCAGATTTTGTGGAGTATTCACTTTCCTATTTTATTTGCCGGAGTAACGTTTTGCTTTGATCCAGGTGGTTTGCTTTTAATTACTGCCTATTTCGTTTTCCTGGCAAAGTTGTTGTCTACTTTTATTTTTGATCCAGGATAACGAAGTGGGAGTCTAGCCAAAGACTATAAAGACGGGCAGCTTACTGGGAGGCAACCCAGTGGATAAATTTATGTTTTGTTTTTGTTTTCTAGTTTTATTTTTGTTTTTTCCTTCATTTTAGAAGTGGAAATGGTGCCCGTGCTTTAATGCAACGCTTTAAGCGTTTTTGTGGTAGTTGTGAGTGTGTGCAGGTGAAACTTTTATTATGGTGTTTGATGTTCTCCAAGGCTGGACACTTGCTTGAACGCAAGTGTGAGGAACGCTACCCCAATGTTCGAGCTTAAGTGTGAGGAAGGGAACCTTCCTCAATCTACGATATCAGGGGAGTTTCAGTTTCCTTTATTTTTAATGTTTGTGTTTAGCCTATCATGCTTTTAATGCTTATCTATTTTATTAGTCCATATTGTTCTGAATGAAATTCTTCATGAGTTTGGCATATTTTGAAAGGTCTTTTTCTTGTTTTTTATTTTTGAACAATGAGGACATTGCTCCTCTTAAGTGTGAGGAAGTAGAGACCTTTCCCTGAAAATATGTCAGTTGCGCTTAAATGCCACACTTGTTTTTGTTTGTCCTCTTATTTTGAAAAGATTGCTTCTTTTAAGCGCCAATAAATGTTGAATCTCCAAGTGATAATTTTTGTTGAGGTTTTGAAAACAAGCCTGATGGCCACCTCAAGAATCTTTCTGCTTTTGGCTGTTTGTATGTATAGTATTATCCAAATTGAATCTATTTTCACTGAAATTTGGTGGATTAGCTGATTATGAAAACTGAATTAGTCTAGTTTGGGATTTTGGAAAGGATGAGAAAGTTTGGTATGAAAAGGATAAGGCAAGGTACTCCGCTGGTCTGAATTAAATTTTCCTAACAAAAGCAGGCCTCGTCTATTCGGTTATTAAGTCCTAGGGGTGCCTTAACACCTATCTACCTAAGGTCTCGGGATCTGGGATAGTTGACCCAACACCGTTACAAGGATAGAGAGAAAAGTCTGGGTTATGGAATAACTCTGCAATTCTCAATAATTTGTTTGTTTTGTATATACTTCTTAAAGAAGAATGTTTTTGCATGCGAAAGAAAAGTTAATTGCAGTTTAATTTTTTGTTTCTGATCATGAGTATGTGGTGTTGAAAGGTATCACGGAATAAGGTGTTACTTCACACCCCTTGTCATCCAAAGGTTAGAGGAAAGATTTTGGTGGAATATCCCAAACTATTCTATATTTAGTTTATGCAATTAAGCTTCTTCATGCTTTTACATAATTGTTCTTTTTCACTGTTTGCGAAAACTTACAGCTAAGAGCAGGATTATTCTTTTGATTGCCATTTCGCTTGATTTCCTTCTACACTCATTTGATTTTGAGGTTCGATACTACGGCCTTAGAGATAGTTTTATTCTTTATTTGCTTGAGGACAAGCAAAAGCTAAGTGTGAGGAAGTTTGATAAGTGCAAAATACATCTATTTTTAGGTCTTTAATTCTTCCTATTTTCATAACAATTGATGTCATATTTTACACTTATCATATGTTTTTTTCTTATATTTATATTCAGATGAGAGCTGATATACTTTATGTGTCAAATACAGGAAAACATCTTTTTTTTTAATATAAGGATTACAACAATATATATATGTATATCCGTCCAACATTTGATAAAGAAGAACAAAAGAGGCTGGAGTATATTTTATCATGTACGTACCACATTGATGGAGATTGATACATGGACGTTTACAAAAGAGATGGGCTGCATCTGTTACATTATTTTGACAACTTCGGACACAGCAAATCGGAGGCTTCTCGCGGCGCGTTTTATCTAATTTAAAAGATAAATTATTTCTTTTTATCAACAAGACGATGCTGCTCTATATATTATACATGGACGAGAGCAACAGGATGAGAAGCCCAGGAGGGGCTGTACGCCTCTGTTCCAATTCTCTTCAACACCATCATCCATCATTATACAACATCTCCACCGCATCAATCTCTCGATATCACTAACCTTCAAGCCATCAAAATCCTCCGCCATACCATCTCTACCATCATTCACGACCACCGACACCACAATTCATCCAACACAGACCACCACCACGTCACACCACTTCCACAAATTATTCTTGTTATGTTTGTTATTTTTATAATTATGTTTGAGTAGTTAGTTTAGCTCCCCGGGTTGGGGTAGCAAACCGAATCTTTATGTTTATTTTGTAATCTTTACTCTGATTATAATTGCAGTAGTTTAATTCCTGTTCTTCATGCGCTTTAATTTTCTAGCTAATTATTAAAGCAATATTTGTAGTTTTCTAATCAAAATGCGGTGCTGAGATTAGTTAACAAGACATAGGAAGTTAAACCGGATTAACGACTAGAAGCATGGTTTGCCTATAGGTTAATCTGTCTCCAATAGGAATTGTTAATAATGCGATTGGTTAGAATTGACTTGGGCATGGTTTGCGGCTTGCTATTTCTACCAGTTAGGATTCGTTGTACAGGGACCGGTCAACGTGTTAATTAAGATTCCTGAGTTTATTGCAGAATTAGGGAAGAGTTTATTGATAGATTAATAAAGTGAAGGTTTGCAGAACAATCCGGGGTGCTTCTTTAGATTCAATCTTTATTTCTTTATTTAGTTTATTTTTATCTTTTTACTGTTTCATTATTTTATGTTAGTTTGTTTAGTCATTCTTTTATTGAATTAAGTCTAACCTGAAAAAGTGACGTTTCCTGTTTTCTTAGTTTAGTTTCTCAATTAGTAAATAAATTGTCAATTAATTGAACGAGGTCCCTGAGATCGACAACCCCCACTCAATTCACTATTCCGCAAAACGATAGGTACACTGCCTAGGTAGAAGTATAGTAACACATATTTCTGCTAACAGCGTCCGACCCAGGGGTCCGACCCAAGTTTGGGTCGGACGGCCTCTGTTAGACGCAGTGAAGGGTTCTGGAACGGTTCGACCCAGAGGACTTGGGTCGGACATGGGTCGGACAGGTGAGGCTTAGAAGACGGAAAATTACTGGAATGGTCCGACCCAGTTGGTTGGGTCGGACGGTGGGTCGGACGACCCTTAAGACTTAAAAAAAAAACCCTAAGAGAGTTTAGTGGTATTAAGGGTACCCCATTGAGGAGGCAAAGATTACAAGAGGTATAAAGACCTAGGGGATTAAGTTAAGTATAAGCTTAAAAGTTTAAGGTTAAGTTTGTAAGATTAAGTTGTAAGACTTAAGAGGTGTTAGACGGGGATCATTAAGGGTTAAGTAAGTTGAATTGAGTTAAGTGATTAACAACCTAAAACTGGATGAATGTTTTAGGACTTGGAAATTGGACTCCGGAAGAGATTAAGCAACCGAACGACCAACGGTGAATGGTACAGTTCTTCTTGTGACCTGCTTGCTAACGAGGTGTCCCTCGGCTTGTGTGCTATTTGTTTTTGTGTGCTCGCTAAACAAGATAAAGCATGCAACCGGAATATTATGTTTATTGTATTGTGGTGTGATGTTTGAAAACTAACACAACATACCGTGAGAACTTACTAACCAACGTTTAGTAAGGAATTGAGTGAGACTAAGGAACGCTCCCTAATATGAGTTTGATATAAACCGAAAGAGGTTAACCAACAAACAGGGTCTTGAGACTACTACTAACTGGAACTTAAAGGGGGGAGTGAGGAACCCGGGACTGACTCCGGTCATGCATGCTAAGGAAAGGGGGTCGGTATCTATAGCAGATCCGACTTCCGCTTAAGGACTAGTCCTCGGACTAGTAGCCTTGGGTCGGTTGGCCGGCTCGGCTACATTGGACATCCAGTCCAAGGTAGGTGGCTTTAAGATGGCGTGGGGGGGGGGGGGATCAAGCCTACATCCCCAATAATTCAAGAATGTTGTTTATTGCCGGTAAGTGTCCTGCTGCTGGCTAGGGTTAACCAAGCCCTACAAAAATAAACAACGAACTAAGGGCTAACCTGTTCCCAATGAGAGAACGGTTGGCATACATAAGGTAAGGTTAAGATAAGTTGCAACCATTCCTCTTTAAAGGATGGTTTGTATTATTAAGACTAAGTTAAGCTACATCCACTCCTTTTTAAAGGATGGTTGTTTCTAAGATTAAGATAAGACTAAGATTGAGGTGAGATAAGGATGGACTAAGATTAAGAGGAAATATAACTTAAGGAGTTAAATAATTAACTCTCTAATTAAGTGAACGCATTTAAGTCGTTCATTGTGTGTGAACTTTGATTGTTCAAATTTGGTTTTTTGTTTACTGCACTTACTATTATGTTGTGCATCTAATCAACCTCCATGCTATCGACAATTAGTCGTCGTAGCCACGTTAGCTTGGGGGCCATGAGAGGATCGTACTAGCATTTGTGCTGACCCCCTTTGGGGGCTGTTTTTACTACACAGGTGAACATCAGGAGGCGGCCGTCGCGAGAGTAAGAAGGGGTACAAGTGTTACGGGTTAAGCGTGGCCTACGAGTTGTGCATGTACACTCGTATGGCAATTGAGTTAGTAAGATGTATAGGATGTGAGGGGATTGTAAGAAGGATATGTATTTGGTTAAGGTTGTTATGTACTAATGTTCGGTATAGTCTGTAGTCAGACCGTGGCAAGGTCCTGAAGTGTAAAGAATTCCACTGTGACATATATATATGCTGTTAAGTTGCGAGACCACATTTGGATTGAGTTGGGGTGTAACAAAAAGTCGTATCAGAGCGTAGTTACGCTCTGAAGACAAGAATTGCCGAACTTAGGAGAATATTGAGGTTGAGATTGAGTTATGGGTTAAGGGTTGAGAGATAGAGTGAGAGGTGCGTTAGTCAGGACTTCCCGGTGTTTACCGGATATCCATAGTACCTAGACCCGCCCTCCACATCCCTAACCCTGAATATGTGGAACAAACGCCAGAGAGAAGAAAGCCTTCTCTTACTCGGGAAAACCCGATCTGGCAGTTAGTTAACAGTAAGCAATACGAGAAACATCTTGTTGCTCAACAGTTACGAAGAACTTGGAGGTTTTTAATGGAGCGCAACAGAGAAACAGGCGCTGCCTATGGAATTCTATCAATAAGGGAACGGTAATTACCGGCAACATGGGTTGACATGCTACGCAGTCGAAATAACCCGCAATACCAATGATAAGGAAAGCACTACGGGTGCAATAGAAAGGAAAAGGGAAGCGACATGAGTACCGGACAGTGGTCCGAAGGAGCATAACAGTAGGATAATACGAAGCATGAGGATTGAGATTACTGGAAAGTCCAGTTAGAAACGGGAACTCCAAACCCCATACAATGAGGAAGGTTACAAAACCTGGCCAACATAACGCGGACGACGGTAGAAACTCATACAAATTGTATACCGAAATAGGACTACGATGTAGTGCCTAGAGGAGAATCATTACTTAGTAACCACAACAAAATGTGTGGAGACAGGAGCGACGATTAAGACATAAGAAAATATTAAGGGGTTCCCTCAGAAAGAGGAACGCCCTGATAAATGACAGTACTGTCAAACTAGAAGGAAACTGCCGGATGGTCAGTTATCCAAAATAAGAGATTATCGAAGGAGTCCCAAGGACTACCAATTACAGGGAAATTAGAAGGAAGTATCACTACCAATGTACCTTGTACCAATAACCCATCCTGCATGGCGCACTTGCCACAGCAAGTGCTACCACGGTTAAGCTACACGGAAAGCCATCATGGCAAGATAGGAGAACGCTACAGTTGTAACACATATTAATACCGGATTGTAAATCCATAAGAATAGAAAAATAAGACCTTGGAAAGGCCCGACGGCCTGACCATAATGAGCGGAGGTGACACACCAGTCAGCCGGGAGCGGAACTTGGACAAAATATCAGACCATATGAATGTTAGCAACAGTACAACGTACTACGTCAACAATAACCGACAGTGCGGTAAGAACACCAAACCCGGATCTCAAAGAGGAATCTAAGAGATCGCTCAATAATGCGAGCAAAACACTACGTAAGTGATAACGTACTAGGAATGCATTGCGGAATACAATGGAGACGTTGACACAACGACTTTCAACAAGAAAGGGATAAGACTCCCAAATTGATCACTAAGAACACCAGTAATGAACAATCTTCGATGAATATGTTGGTAAACCCCGGAAACAAGGATAGAGAGAGTAAACTTAAGATACAACCTACCAAGGGTTAAGGACATACGATACCCACAGAGGAAAGCTCAGAGGACTACCCCCACACAGCGGACATAGTTGAGCCGAACAAACTGATGAATGACAGTTAATACTGTTTGTCTAACTCATTAACACCCAAGTGTGAACGATCATCAACGGGTGGTGTAGTCAACGGAAGTTGAACGAAGCGTTGAAACGAAAGTATAAGGTGATAGGATGATATCCAACTTGGACACCGTAAGGCAAAAGCCTAATACCAACTTATCCTTATTTGCTAGAAGACAGAAGTCTAATAAAACGACAGTATTGTCAAAGACACTAAGTAACCTCAGAACGCCTGAATAAACTTCCATAGCGGGAAGCAGGACGCAGCAACTTGCCATGAAACCCAATACTACATTTATTATGTAATCTAGCGGTGGATAGTGTTCAAGGAAACAAAAACCTATAAGGATGGCCTATAGATGAGTAAGAGTACAAGTAACGAACGGAGATATTAAACACTAAGAGCCTGCGAGCCAAGGATGTTAACCACATCAGAGCTCAAGGCACAGTAAGTTGTAAAAGAGCTGATTCAAGCCATGAAGGAACTACAATGTGTAGATGTGAACGGTTACAAACCTATAACTTAGATTGGGAAAAATATTACCAAGAAAGGTTACCAATGAGAATATTGAGATAATGCTAAGGACAGGGGCGGAGAACGAACCATGCCTTTAGGGTGGGGATACCTCTCCTTGTTGTGAGGCCATGAGTGGGAATGAACCCCTCAAAAGGGCTTTCACTTATTAGAGATGCAATACGCTTTTGTTAGAGAATGGAAACTGTAAACTTGAGATTACCTTAGAACATATCAGATACACTTGAGTAATAAGGAAGGTTGCAGAGATAGACCCCATATCCAACACCCAGGATGTAAGAATTAGTGATCGTCAGAGATAAACATTGTGAGTGCAACTTATGGCACGTCAAGTGACCAATGCTCAGAAGAGCTTGTGATTCAGTGGATGACTTCTTCAGGAACCGGTTAAATTACATGGTAAGCAACATCATAAGGATGAAAGAATACGAAGGAAATCAGCCTATTTACGAATCTGCGATTTAAGCAGAACATCTTCATATCAAGAGTCAACTATTTTACAACACGGTACGGCAACCGCCATACACCGGAATGAGAGAACTCCCAATGTGTTTACACCAAGAAGGGATTGAGTATAAGGTAAGACATTAGAATAAGTGAGTAAGAGGTTGCACCATTAATGGGCAACATGGTAAGGGCCAACTACCACGGTAGTAGTGGTCATGAGTACAATAGTTAGATAAGGGGGATTAAGTCGTGGTGCGCGGTAAAGCGACCATTATGTACGAGCCGTCAAATATTGACACTGAGGCAATTAGATTTATGAGCTAATACCGATGTAAGTAAGGGATTAAGATGGAAGACGATCTGCGCTTTGATGCCAGTAGTCTGGACCTGGTTAGGTAAGATTTCACAGGAAGCACACTACCCATTCCTTAAGAAACTGGAAGTTCATTCCTAGTAGCATAAATATGAGAAACAAGGTAAGAGGCTCTATGGAAAGAGACCTCAGTTATTAAGAGACCGAATCAGTACGGGATACAAAAAGAGCTAGAGCATACAATACCCAAGGACACAGTAAATCAATTTCCCTTGATTAAATTCAAGAAGAACAATAAATGTTATTATGGAACGATGAAAGAGGAGATCAACAACAGAATACTTCATAATTAACAATAGCTAAACGTGTGACGGACACTATGAGTTTACTAAAACGAGACGTGGGACGACTGTACCCCACAGGGGCTTGCAGGCCTGACACGCTCATTTATGAGTTAGTTGGGTAAGTAGTAATCTACCAGTAAGGTACCCCATGCATGTAGACAAGTGGTGTAAGGAACACGGGAAGTAGTCGATTTCGTACCACGGACAACGACGCAAGATCAGACAAGAGCAGCTACTACCACAAACAGTCGAAGAGAAGAATTCAGTTGAACCAACAACACAAAGGAATCAGAGAACAAGTAATTAAGGACTATGAAGTGCGAAGAGCACGGGTGGATAAGCACGGACATTGGACATGTCTTAAAGTGTTAAGGATAAGACTGTAAGCGCAATAAGCACTAAAGTAGTTTGATTAAGGGTCATCCTCAGACCAAAGGTCAGTGGTGAGAACAATTTAGACATTCGAGGAACCATTAAGAATACAAACATTAGATCTCCAGGGAGGTTGGATAGACGAGCTACAACTCATCAAGGCCGTGTATATATAAAGATAACACGTGACCATTGAGGACCTTTAGTGAAACCATAAGCACGCAAGAGAAAGAATACAATACTGTAAAAGGACAAGCGAGACAGTAAGCCTAAGACCATCAGAGTTGTGCAGCGGAAGTAGCAGATCACTACCTTTGAGATTAGACCAAACTAAGTTAAGGAAACGGATTAAGTACCGTTAAGGTCCTCGATACAGAACTAAGTCATTTCTGATCGAATTATAAGTAAGAGATAGATGACATGGAAGCTAGAATGCTTGGTGAGAATTAGACATCTTGAACTTTTGTTCAAGGATGATATAATGCTGATTACGTGGGCGTAATCCATTTTAAGGGGGGTAGAGCGAAAAGACTTAGCGTATGTTGTGTACTGAGTACATAAACTACGGTGTGCATAGCACAAAATAATTTGAGAATGTTTTAATAAACATTTTGAGAGAAAATCATGGTTATTGCACACAGAAGATGTGAATACCATAATATTAAGTACCTATCTTGTTAACTCCGGTGTGAGTACAAGTTAAGAGAATTAAGGAAGAGGATTAAGGAGACTTAAGGAATATGGAATATATGATATATGGGTCGATATGAAACTACATGTGAGATAAGAATAAGATAACACTATGGGATACTGTTCGATATGAATATAAGGAAGAAGATAGTAATGCTATGAGATATAAGATGGTGAGAATTGGTATGAGATGGTTATAGAACTTAGTAGGAATTTAAGTCTTGAAGTAATTACTAAGAGATGAACTGGGAATGATTGATGGACTGAGTCCACACCTTGGAGATGTATTGATTACGATTAGAAAGACTAAAAAGATAGAAAATTGGACATGAGTGAATTATTTGATGTTTGAAAATGACGTGGGAGGTGGAACTTGATTTTCTAGGGATCAAGGGAAACCGAACACAAATTGGGGTGGAAGGATAGTTCAACACTGATGCTAATCACATCAGGGTTGGATGATTCCTGAAACTCCCTACCAGTGGTCACAATTAAATCACCTTAAGGATAGAGGCATTAGGATAAAATGAAATTGGAGTTGATTGTATTTTTAATTAGAGGAATTATTCCTCACATGACCTCGTAAAAAGGATTACCTTTTTACTGAGTCTCGCCCATGAAGTCGAGGACGCACGAGCCTTTGTCTTCGGACCGGTGACATGGGAAGAGCAGAGTGTTTTGTATTCTGGCCCATGGTGACGAGGACGAATGAGCCATTGTCTACGGACCGGTGGCATGGGAGAATACGTTGGAAATTATGTGAGTGTTTTAATCATCAAAGGAACAAAAGGGAATTTTGAGTGCTATACATGCGTAAGCGTGTTGTGTGATATTTAGGTATAAGCATATGGTGGATCTGATGATGCAATGAGTTTAAGTATACATAAGGGTGGTCTATGTGATCTGTGGAATGAGGTAAGACATGTATTCTAATAAGATAAGATGCATGGGAACTTTGGGGTCAAAGTTCTTTTAAGGGGGGTAGATTGAAATACCCCAAACTTAAGTATGCTAAGTAAACATCAATTTATGATGTGGTAAGGCTATAATATGCCTTAGAAAGATTGGTAGACAATTTAAACCAAGGAAAACACAAGGAAACGCCTTAAGGGCAATTTGGGCAAAAACGTGCTCTAAGCTTGGAGTGACTTTGATTAGCACCCAAATACCATTATAAGACTTTAGTAATATGCTAATGGACATTTTAAATCAATTAGCAAAGAAAACCAAGCTCAAAAACAAGCTTAAACACAAAATGTGCTTTAAGACTCCTTAAAGCACCTTTTTGAGAAATTGTCTTAGAAATGGGTTTTGAGTGGCTAAATGCCTATTATTACATCTTAATCAACATTTGTACTAATTAGTATCACATTAGGAAGCCTCAATCAATGGGAAATCAAAAATTTCATGAATATGTGCACTAATTAGTGAATAGTGCCAAATAGTGCCCAAATTAAGCTTAAGTCAACACAAGTCAACAAGATGGTCAACCAAGACCATAAATTTCTTGATTATTAAGGGGGTGGCCGGTTTTTAGGTGGTGAGTCACTACATGAGTCATTTAACTTAAGAAGAGAAAAGAGAAATAAGAGAAGTTTACTATTTGCTTTTAAAAAGTAAATATCTTACCTTTAGCTTACCTTCTCTCCTCCTCTTCATTCATTCTCTTCTTCCACGGTTTCTTCTTCTCCTCTCCTGCTCCAAAACCGAGAGGGCTGCCTCCATGGAAGCTCCATCTTCAAATGCTCACCAAACCTTAATTTAAGCTCCAAATCCAAAAATGAGCATAGATTATTCTTAGTTAGACCAAGACCTACCTTTCTACCTTTTCAAATCTTTAAAAGATCAAGTTTGGTGCCATGATAAAACTCCATTGATGGAGGAAAATCAAGTTTGAAGAGCTCTTTTGGTTCTCCATTCATTCAAGGTAATGAAAGTGAAAGAAAAATCAACTTTCCATCCTTTTTCTTAGATGGCCGAAAATCATCACTTATGGAGCCTTGTTTTATCCATTGTTCTAGCTTGATTCTATTCTCCAAGGGCTAGAGGAGGTCCTACTTAATTCATATCCAAGCTTGTTTTGAGAATCCAAGGTAAAACATTCAATTTAATACCTTAGAACACATTTTTAACCTAGGGTTTACTCCTTAAGGTTAGTGTATTGTTTAGTACTCATGTGAGTCATTGACTATTGGTTAGAACATTGGCAAAGGAAGTTTAAGTGGTGGCCGATATTCATTCAAGAAGAAGGTCTAAGGAGGAAGATAACATAAGCTTGAGAAAACAAGGTAAAATGCTTACCTAATGGTGGTTTAAGTTTAAGGAATGAGTTTTAGATAAGTACTAACATGGCTTAGAGCTTACATTATGCAATGGGTTATATAACCTAGGAAAAACAATTTGAACAAGCTTATGAACTTGTGACTAAGGAGCCAATGAGAATGAGTTAGTAATATAAGTTTAAGATGAGTTTTAAGAGCATTATAAATACTATGAGATTGATGGGTGTATTTGCAGGTTGAAAGCTTTTATATGTGAGAAATTCAGTGTTTAAGTTTAAGTCATTTAAGGGCCTAAGAGCCATGTCATTTAAGAGCCTTAGTGCTATGCAATTTAAGATTATTGCAAAATATTGAGTTTGTTGTGAATGAGTTGGTTTGGGTGTTGAGATAGGATGAGGAAGAACTTGATGTGTGTGAGATGGTTGAATAAGGAAAACAAAGCATTTGGGCATGATAATATGCTAGAGGAGCTATGGCGAAATTTGAGTAGAAAACAAGGTGTTTAAGTGATAGTGGTGAGTTAATATGCCCTAGGATTCACTAGGGATCATTATGAGGAATTTGAGTGGAAATGAGTTAGATAAGGAGTTCTTGAGGTTTAGGATGACCTAGAATTGTCTAGGAGGAAATTAGAGGATTGGTGGGTGTATTGAACACACCAAAGTCATGTTATGAGGAATGGTAGGACATGTGCAAGAATCTGGAGGAAATGATGTATAATGCTTTGAGATGGTTTAGGTTTGAACTAAAGAGTAGAACAATGAGAGTTTCGGGAAGTTTGTGTAAGAGGTGGTGATGTTAGTAGTGGGCTAGTAAGGTTTAGTTTAAATGGTAATGTGTGGACTTGGGTGATGGAAGTGAAAATTGTAGGAGAATGTTGTAAGTCGTCAAGGAAAATGACTAGAAACGTATAAGAGTGTATGATCATGAGAATGGTGAGTAAGTTGCATAAAAGGGGTGGAAATGCCTAAGGAGGTGTTGCATGGTTAAGGTAAATGAAGAACAATGGCATGGTGTTAAGGTAATGGAAAGAAATGTATAAGTAAGCTCAAGAGTTTGGGAGTGATGAGTAACAAATGAATAGAAGAGAAGTTGTGCATGGACTTGCAAGATGACCTTGGAAGGTTTAACAAGCAAAGATGGAAGGTAATGATGTTAAGGAGGAGTTATATGGGTAGAAAAGAAACACTTTGGTTAGTTGAAGTTTTAGACAAAATGTACATGTTGGAAATATAAGGAATTAATTAACAAGTGTTAGGAATTTCTTGCAAGAATTGAGCTAAAGGTTGGAATGATCTTTGGAGGTTGTCTTAATGAGTTGGAGGATGATTAAAGATGGGTTTAAGGGTCTAAATGATGTTAGAACACATTAGGAGGCTTTAGGATAAGTTTGATGAAGATTTAACAAATTGTGGACACGTTCTGGTGGCGTCCGACCCAGGGGTCCGACCCAAGTTTGGGTCAGACGGCCTCTGTTAGACGCAGTGAAGGGTTCTGGAACGGTCCGACCCAGAGGACTTGGGTCGGACATGGGTCGGACAGGTGAGGCTTAGAAGATGGAAAATTACTGGAATGGTCCGACCCAGTTGGTTGGGTCGGACAGTGGGTCGGACGACCCTTAAGACTTAAAAAAAAAAGAAACCCTAAGAGAGTTTAGTGGTATTAAGGGTACCCCATTGAGGAGGCAAAGATTACTAGAGGTATAAAGACATAGGGGATTAAGTTAAGTATAAACTTAAAAGTTTAAGGTTAAGTTTGTAAGATTAAGTTGTAAGACTTAAGAGGTGTTAGGTGGGGATCATTAAGGGTTAAGTAAGTTAAGTAAGATAAGTAAATTGAATTGAGTTAAGTGATTAACAACCTAAAACTGGATGAATGTTTTAGGACTTGGAAATTGCACTCCGGAAGAGATTAAGCAACCGAACGACCAACGGTGAACGGTACAGTTCTTCTTGTGACCTGCTTGCTAACGAGGTGTCCCTCGGCTTGTGTGCCATTTGTTTTTGTGTGCTCACTAAACAAGATAAAGCATGCAATCGGAATATTAAGTTTATTGTATTGTGGTGTGATGTTTGAAAACTAACACAACATACCGTGAGAACTTACTAACCAACGTTTAGTAAGGAATTGAGTGAGACTAAGGAACGCTCCCTAATATGAGTTTGATATAAACCGAAAGAGGTTAACCAACAAACATGGTCTTGAGACTACTTCTAACTGGAACATAAGGGGGGAGTGAGGAACCCGGGACTGACTCCGGTCATGCATGCTAAGGAAAGGGGGTCGGTATCTATAGCAGATCCGACTTCCGCTTAAGGACTAGTCCTCGGACTAGTAGCCTTGGGTCGGTTGGCCGGCTCGGCTACATTGGACATCCAGTCCAAGGTAGGTGGCTTTAAGATGGCGTAGGGGGATCAAGCCTACATCCCAACAATTTAAGAATGTTGTTTATTGCCGGTAAGTGTCCTGCTGCTAGCTAGGGTTAACCAAGCCCTGCAAAAATAAACAACGAACTAAGGGCTAACCTGTTCCCAATGAGAGAACGGTTGGCATACATAAGGTAAGGTTAAGATAAGTTGCAACCATTCCTCTTTAAAGGATGGTTTGTATTATTAAGACTAAGTTAAGCTACATCCACTCCTTTTTAAAGGATGGTTGTTTCTAAGATTAAGATAAGACTAAGATTGAGGTGAGATAAGGATGGACTAAGATTAAGAGGAAATATAACTTAAGGAGTTAAATAATTAACTCTCTAATTAAGGGAACGCATTTAAGTCGTTCATTGTGTGTGAACTTTGATTGTTCAAATTTGGTTTGTTGTTTACTGCACTTACTATTATGTTGTACATCTAATCAACCTCCATGCTATCTACAATTAGTCGTCGTAGCCACGTTAGCTTGGGGGCCATGAGAGGATCGTCCCAGCATTCGTGCTGACCCCCGTTGGGGGCTGTTTTTACTACACAGGTGAACATCAGGGGGCGGCCGTCGCGAGAGTAAGAAGGGGTACAAGTGTTACGGGTTAAGCGTGGCCTACGAGTTGTGCATATACACTCGTATGGCAATTGAGTTAGTAAGATGTATAGGATGTGAGGGGATTGTAAGAAGGATATGCATTTGGTTAAGGTTGTTATGTACTAATGTTCGGTATATTCTGTAGTCAGACTGTGGCCAGGTCCTGAAGTGTAAAGAATTCCGCTGTGACATATATATATATGCTGTTAAGTTGCGAGACCACATTTGGATTGAGTTGGGGTGTTACAGCTTCGGCGATAATCAGCAACCTGCATATGGTGTAGTATCAGCGATAGACGCTGAGTATGCCGGGCCTGGACCCAAATGGTCACTTAGTCATTTTAACCATCTTATTATTAGATTGGTTTCATGCTTTACCATTTTACAGTTATAATCAATACTGTAATATACATGTACAATGTACATAATCATCCATCCAAATATTCATAAACACTTAACCATCCATCCAATCCAAACATTCATTTAATATCTCAACCAACAATTGTATATCGAATGTATCGAATAATCACAGTAAAATGTACAATGTACAATCGCCGTAGCGTACAGTTTATAATGTACAATGTACAATCGCCGTAGCGTACAGTTTCCTTAGTTAATTTAATTTGGCCTTTAAGGCCCCTTCCAAACCATGTTTAATTTAATACCAGTTAGGCGTCATGTTAAGACAACCCGATAACCTCACCATGGACAGTAGTCCTCCCGTACACACAAAGGTGCTCATTTCGCCAGAGGTCCGGAGGCCCCTGACTATTCTCTTATGTCTCGTAAGACGTCCATATAAAGGTCGTAGCCACCTGACCCACGATCCAGTTTGGGCTCGTATGGGTATAACCTGGAGCGGAACCCGATCGGGTACCCCTCAGTGATCACAACTGCGCAACCAAGTAGTTCGTAAACTACCGGGATTCCTCACCTCAACTCATACCATCTCTCTCTCATAATGTTTAAGATATGCTCTTAGTCTTATGGAGAATAATTATTAGTTAGCTGCCCAATGGGTCTCACGCACATCTAGAAGTAATCTAGGTCATATTCATGTTCGAGATCCATGCTCTAGAGACCGACAATGTCGTGACTCATCCCTAAGTATTTTACTTAGGTTACCATATACTTAATATTAATACTATGGTATTATATCAAGTAACCTTCATGTTATCACATTAACATATATGTATGTTTATATAAGTCGATCTATAGTCGACGTAGTGTTAGTCCCGAAGGACGCTCGTGCATAAATAATTAATGCAGTAGCACACAATCACATACATGTAACCACACACATAACACACAAGTTATATCAACCAAATCCGAGCCCAAGGAGTTTCCTTAGGACAACTCGGATCAAACCCCTTTACATACCGTTCACCAAGACCTAGGATGTGCAGTGTAGTCCACTAGCTCGTCAAGCGTCCTTGTCTAAAGTATGATCTAAACGGTATTAAAACTATAAGTCAGTCTCCATGACTAACTACATCCGGTGTTTCCGAATAACAAGTAACCCCGACAGTTCATCCCCGGATTTCTACAGTTATTGTTACGGGTTTCTCTAAACCGGTCGGCTTTGTTACTTTAAAACTCGTATGTCAAAACATTTCGACTGTTAAGTTCAACTCATTATTTTTCTTTAATCTTATCCACCATTAATATAGGTACATTACCTATAGTTGCATGTATGCATGCATTATTATATTATATTGTATTATTTTACCACCATCCATTATAATACATTGTATTATATTATCCATTATCTTTAGCAAATAATATTTGCATTCAAAAACTCATAACTTATAGTTTGTAACTATTTTTCATATAATAACCACCACCTTAATATTATATGGTTTCCAACCATATTATATATTCATTCTTATATACATTATTCTTGTGTATGTATATATTTACCACGTAGGTAAATTTCAGGAGTTTAATAAACTCTTATATTGTATGTTACATTTTATCATCTTATATTAGATGATTATTCCCATTAGTTGTATTATATTATACAACTTATATTAAGATTATTATCCTAATATTATGTAACATTTTATGTTGTATATTTACAACTCCCAAGGTTTATTCAATAAATACCTTAGTTTATAAATCTCCTTTATTTATAGTTTGTCACATTATTTGATGTGAATATCCTTCCTTATATTAATTCCATCTAAACCATATAATTGTTATAACATTTATAACATTATAGACCTTAGTCTAAAATTCATTTTTCCAACTTTTAATATTTCGGTACAGCCCTTGAATTTATTTAAATTCCATTTTGACCACATAACATTATGTAATGTTATACCATATACTAATATCATTTGATATGATATTTTTATTTCCTTTAACTTATAACTTATAGTTTTTATACAAAACTATTATATATTGCCGCATAGGCATATATATTAAACCTTATTCTTTTCCATAAATCATAGTTTCCTTTATTTACAAAATCACCCCATTATTTATACCATGTTATATATACCATTTAATATAACATTTCTAACTTATAAAAAAGGGTATAACCTGTGGTCATTTTTTGTAAATTCCGAACAGACCTTGTTCTGTTTAATAATTGCCATTTGGCCCTATTTATAACATATAGTTTTATCATATCATTAAAACTATATATTATACACATATCTTAATAAATACTCTTATATAATTCTAAAAATCACCAAATTTCACCAAAGGGTTATAATTACCCTTACTAACCCATATATTTTCGGTATTTGCTATACCACCCCATCTTTTATTTCAAAGTGTCATAATGACATAATAACTATATATTATACATATATAGTTTATCTTAATTCCAAAATCAACCCAATAAATTCCTAAAAATTCCTAATAGCCCATGGGTGTTTATAATACCATTTTACACCCTTAACTTTCGGAAATAACATATATACCACATATGTTATAAAATTATTACAATAAAATACTTATCATATTATAAAACCTTAAACAAGTTATCTAACTTATTTAACTTGGTCAAAACCTAGCATATGGTCAAGGTTGACCACCTTAATATTTCCTTGACCATTAATTCCTTATAATTACGGTTTATAACCACATTTTTCAGAAATTACCATTTAACCCCAAAACTTTATATAATCTTATAATTTTTATATAAAGTCATTTAAACCTCTAAATTTTGGCTATATCCCTTTATAGCCCCCAAATTTAATTTACACCTAAGACACCCTACGACCAGACCCACCATTCCTGCGGTAATAATTAAATCTCCACCTAAACTTAAATAAAATCTATAAATGCATAAATAAAATTCCTAAAGTACAGGCCTTATTACAAACATTAGCTTATAAATAAATTCACATAAATGCCCATAAAAGCCTTAAACTCTCTCGGCCTTACACCATATTTTCAATAATTACCAATTTCCCACATAATGTCTTAAATTTGACAATTATGCTATTAATTATTATAAAATTTACTAAACCATTCCTTAATCACCTAAGGTCAAAATAAGACCTTAAATACCTTGTTCACTCACGGCACAATTATACACATATGTATAATTACATATTAATATACCAAGTGAAGGTTTAAGTGATTTATACCTTGTTTTTGCCTAGTTAAAGCCTTGTTTGGTCACGCCCAGCTTAGGATAAAATTTCCACAGCATTATTTACATGTTTTCAAACAGCAATTAAGGCATGATTAGTCTCCAAGCAAGATCTAACCATAAGAAGTGTTTAATGTCAATTTTCAAGGTAAATTTACCTTAGAATACCAAGGCAAATACAAGTGTCTTCGGCCTGTTTTTACAGTAGGCAAAGAGTGTCAAAAGAGCTACTAAAACCAAGCTTTAAACTGGTATATCTCAGATTGGAAGATGGCTAATTTTTACCTTGATTAAAATGCCTAAAATGGTGTTTTTGGCTTGGATCTGGCTATACCTTAAAGCTCTTGATGTACCAACTGAATAAGTATGTTAAGATGAAGATAATAAGGCTAGGAACAAAGTTTCACAGCCTAATTTGAAGGGAATCAAAAGATATGTGCTTAAAGCACATTTTTATACCTTAAGAACAAGACTTGTTTTCTCCACTTTCTTCCCTTGTTAATGCCAAGATACACCCTCCATTTAACCTCCAAAACAACCTAAGAACATTTATGGAAGTGTTTGATGCTTTTCTCCATTGAAAGAGGTAAGAATTGTGAAGAAAATGAGCATAAAATGACTAATTAAGCTTACCTAGGTAGCAAAGTGTTGTTCTATGTTCTTGGTGTGTTAGCCACGGTTTGGAGAAGCCAAAGAGAGGCTGAAGGGAGCTGCTGTCGGCTGGGAAGTGCAGCAAACGAAGAATGAAGACTAAAATTGCTTTTAAGTTAAGTTTACATTAATTTAAGGAATAGTAAATGGTGATTCACCAAATTGATTAGATATTATGTGTTAATGCTGTGTGTGCTGTCTTCCCAGCTCCCTTGCTACCGACTTCCATAGGTAAGAATGGTCAATTAATTGACCATTGACCAAACTTAGTCAATGTTGCTTAAAAATGCACTATTTGGGTTACTATTCATACTAAATTGTCCATTTTGATTTTTAATTTTCAAACTTTGATTTAGACTTTAAAATATATTCTATCATGTCACATTTATATTATAAATGATATACTCCAGTCTTTAAAATGACAAAAAGTCATTATCTTAGAGCTCATACACAAAAAACGTGCTTTAAGGAATTTTAGTGCACATTTTGAGTCGCAGGGTGTTTCTGAGCTTTGTTTTCTTCGAGAACAGTTTTTTTGTGTTCCTTTCATGATATTTGATCATGGTATCCAATTTTATATCATTTAGAGGTCATTAGACCTTTAAGGTTTTCTTAGAGCACATTTTGCCCTACTTGACCTTGAAGCATGAAAATGCTTGTTCTTTGTGTTGGAGTGTTTTCCAACAATTGTAATATGTTTAGTAATGTGTTAATAAGCTTAGCACAAATGTTTAGGTCCTAAGTAGTTCATTTGGGTATTTATTTACCGTAAACAGTCAAAGGGTGCAATGTCTTGCTTTGTGTTGACCACTATTGTTCTCAGTTGACTTTTAAGGCATGTTTAGGCCTTAATCAATGTGATTAGATGTTTAATCCATATTTTATTAGTTTAGGGTATTTCAGCAGTTCATCAACATCTATTTGAATCTGTCCCACGCATCATACAGAGTCTCCCCTGGTTCTTGAGTGAAGGTGTTGATTTCTCCGATGAGTTGTCTTGTTCTGCTTGTGGGGTAATATTTAGCAAGAAATTTCTTGGCCATTTGTGCCCATGTTCGGATTGAGCTTGAAGGGAGGCTTCTATACCATTTTGATGATGTTTTGGACAATGAATGAGGAAACAGTTGTAATCTAATTCTTTCATTAATGGTACTTGTTTTTCCAAATGAATTGCAGAAGTCGAGGAACAAGCTCAGGTGATTGGGAGCATCGTCTGGGTTTGAACCACTGAATTTTCCCAAATCACGGACTGCTGTGATGAAGTGGGTTTTAAAAGTCCATTGTGCCGCTTGTGCCGGTGTTAATTCTGGTAGAATTATGGTTGAAGCTCTTCCTTCAGTGTCTAGTTGGTGGTAATCAGAGAGGGAGCGTTGTTGTTGATTTTCGTGATCCATCTCATCTATGACTTGGTTTTCGCCCATGTCCTGATTTCTCTGATTTCTTCTTGTGTTGAATAAAGTGCGCTCGGGTTCGGGTCTCGGACTGATAGGTGGAGAACCTCGGGTTCGAGTGTTTGGCATGCACAAAAGAAATTTGATTTGTGAGGATTTGTGAAATTAACAGTAAATGGATAAATAAAAGTAGAAATATTTAAATAGGTGAATAACTAAATTAGGCAAAAATTAAAGTACCGAAAACTAGGGAATTGATGGAATCAATTTCCCCGGCAACGGCGCCATAAACTTGTTGGCCAAAATACATAGTGAATATATATATATATATATACTTATGGGCAAAGAAAAGGCAAGTGCACCTAGTCGATGTAGTACAACAAGTGTCGTATCCACAGAGAATAGAAGGGATTTAGCCGGAGGCAAGCTTGATTGTTTAGGATCAGTGCAAAAATAATAAATACAGTAAAATAAGGTGAATTAATTGATATGGATGGAAAAAGGTATCCTAGGATAGTGAGGGAATCGCCTAAATTACTTAAACAAAGTTATAACCATGTCTCAATTATTTATTGTCTATTAGAGTTAATAAGGGTAAGTTACGAACTCTTAATAATAGCCTCAGTATTTTCCTACTCAATCCGGAGTGTAAATACCAAGGTATATTCCTTTTTGGTACTATTGACTATCTCAAAATCATATGTTGATAGTTACCATAAAAATGCAGCAGTTTGTCACGTAAAGCATTTAACAATATTTATTGAAAGGAATAAAAACAAGTATAATAAATGAGACAGGTAATAAATATTTATTTAAGCAATATTAGGGTCAAACCCCATCCTAGGATCCAAATAAAAATTACTCAGCCATTGACAGAAATAAAAACAGAGTAAAGATAGACATTAAAACAGAGTAAAGTTTAAGGAAAGAAAGAACTCTATTTTTGAGGAGAGTTGTTTCGCTTTCGGGCTTGTCTCCGTGATTATGCCGACCTCCAAACGATGATAGATAGGTAGAACGAAGAAAAATGAACAAAATAGGTACAAGTTGGTCTTGTCCGAGTGGGGGCTATGCGGACACAAACGCGGACACGGCCTGGTTTTGTGCAGATCATCTTCTTCGTCTGGTTTTCTGGAAAATGGAAGAGTTAGGCTTATTTGGTGATGGGAAATGATGGAAATGAAGTGCAGATGTGGATGTATGGATGTGGAATGGAATTTGGATGGAGGGAGAGTGAATTTTGATGAGCGTTGTGTGATCAGATGATGTTCGATGATGAGTTTAGAAGCAGGAGATGGTGGGTTTTTATAGAAGAAAGGAGGAGGAAGATGACAACGTTTGGATCAGGCGTGGGTGAAGAATTTAAGGACTGCGGCGCCTGATACAATTGATGTAGTAGATAGATATGTTTGTAGGCGCCGCAAATAAGGAAAAACAGCGAAGGCGGTGCAGATCTATCAGTCACGTGATTTCTGGATTTGGCGCAGTCATTTACACGTGTCCGCATTTGTGTCCGGATTTGTGTCCGGATAGGGCTCAGCAGGACGTGAGACGTCCAAGTTTCTGTCCGCGTAAGGGCACAAATGTCCTGGCAAGATTTGTTCGTGTCTGAATTTGAGTCCGCGTACAGACGCGTGTCCGAGTTTGAGTCCGCGTACGGATGCGATCTTTTGCTTCCTGTCCACGTTTGCATCCACGTAGGGGCTACGCGGACACATGTATTTCATCTCATCTTGTTCTGCAAACTTTGACAGGCTCCAGATTCTTCGTTTGAGCTCCGTTTTTAGATTCGTTTGCGCCTATACGTTCGTCTTTTCGTCTACTTTGCTCTTAGCTTGGTTTTACTCATGTTTAACCAATAAATCTATAAGATAACCAATAAAACATAAACTAGAGGAAAACTAACCAAAGTGGAGAAATGAGCAAGAAAAGTGCTAATATAACATATGAAATACACCCATAAAACATGCTCATTTGGACAATTAACAACAACTGGGTGTTCTTCCAAGTCAAGCCAAGCCCAATCCAAGAGAGCAAGCGATAGCGGTAACATTAAGGAGTGGGAGACTACTTGATCCACCATGCTCACAAGAGGACATGGATTCCCAAGAAGATGAAGCACAAGAAGAAGAACAAGAGATTGTTGAGGAGCCACCTTCTCCACCTAAGGGAGTTTCCAAGGAGAAGGAGTCTCCTGAACCCTCTACTTCTACTACTCTTGCAAAACATCTTCCCACTCTTCCTTTTCCAGTTAGACTCAAAAAGAAAATTTTGGATGAACAATTTGGGCTAATAATTCTGCGCCTTCATGATGAAAAATTAGAATTTGACATGTCTAAAGTAGTGAAGAGACCCTCACAGGCTGAGGCTGTTTTTGCTATAGATGCCATAGATTCAATTGTGCAGGATCACTCTCTCTCTCTCTTGTTAAATCAGATGCCCTTGAATTAGCTTTGTTCGAGGCTTGTTTTGAACAGGAGTTTCATCTAGAAATGATTGAAATGGTGGCTGAGTTGAACAGCAGATTTTCTGGCCATAGACCACGCTATCCGCCACCGTTGGAATGAGCTGCTCAGAAGTCGTTGCCCTCGGTTGAGAAGCCTCCCACTGTGGAGATGAAACCTCTACCCTCTCATCTCAAATATGCTTATTTGACTGATCCGTGTGTTCTTCCTGTTATTATTTCTTCTTCCTTGATAGGTGCACAAGAGGAAAGTCTGATGAGGGTGCTTCGAAACCACAAACGGGCTATCGGGTGGACTATAGCCGACATCAAAGGGATCAGCCCTCATTTCTGCACCCACCGGATATTCATGGAAGATGACTACAAGTCGTTGGTCCAACCTCAGAGAAGATTAAATCCCAATATGAAGGAGGTTGTCAAGAAGGAAGTTCTTAAACTCTTAGATGCGGGGATTATCTATGACATCTTCGACAGCAAGTGGGTAAGCCCCGCGCAAGTGGTCCCAAAGAAAGAAGGCGTTACTGTCGTCCCCAACGAAAAGGGTGAGCTGGTGTCTCAGAGGACTACCAATGGTTGGAGAGTCTGCATCGACTACCGGAAGCTGAACAACGCCACAAGAAAAGACCACTTCTCTCTCCCATTCATTGATCAAATGCTCGAGAGGTTGGCGGGGCAAGACTATTACTGCTTCTTGGATGGATATTCGGGGTATCTTCAAATCCCCATAGCTCCTGAGGATCAGGAGAAGACGACATTTATATGCCCGTATGGGACGTTTGCCTACACCCGGATGCGTTTCGGGCTTTGCAACGCCCCGGCCACGTTTCAGAGATGCATGATGGCGATCTTCTCCCACTTCCTAGGAAAAAGCATTGAGGTCTTTATGGACGAATTCTCCGTCTTCGGCGCCTCTTTCGACACTTCCTTGGACAACCTCGAGGCTATCTTGATCCGGTGTGAAGAGATGAACCTTGTGCTAAATTGGGGGAAGTGCCATTTTATGGTGAGAGAAGGAATTGTCTTGGGGCACAAGATCTCTTCAATGGGTATTGAGGTTGACAAGGCTAAAATTGAAGTGATTGAAAAGCTACCTCCTCCAACATCAGTGAAAGACATTCGAAGCTTTCTAGGTCATGTCGGTGTCTACAGAAGGTTCATAAAAGACTTCTCCAAAATCTCAAAGCCTCTCTGCGACCTCTTGGCCAAGGATGTAAAATTTGAATTCACCAAGGAGTGTTGTTATACCCAAAATTTTGACCCCCCTGGTTAGGGTCTACGAGGTTTTGATGTTGTGAGAGACATTTCAATCAAGCAGTAAGAGATTCCGACTCGATCAGCGCATTCTAAGGCATGAGGAGCAGCTTCGCCATTATCAGGGGTGTTTACGTAATTTTTAAGGCTCCTAAGACCTCCTATAAGCTTTCTCTCTCCTCCAAAGGATGCCCAAATCAGCTTGAAATGCTTCAATAATTTAACCCATGATAGAGGATGACATTTTAAGCATAATGGCGTTGGAATTTTGATTTTTCGAATTTCCAATAATTTTCTAGAAATTTCTGACTGAATCTGACGAGAAATTCAATTTAAAAATATTCCAACATTTAAAAAATCCGATTCCACTTAAGAAAATTCATAATTGTCATCCTTGACATGTGGTTAAAATTTCATAGCAAAATTCCTTTGGGAAGTCACTTAATTAAAATATCAAAAAATCTTACTTTTACTAGATTTTCTTTATCTTTAAGAAAGTCTATATAAGGGATAGGTTTTTTGATAAAATCAGAATCTCATATGCTCAAGAACCCTAGGAAGACAGAAAGCACAGCCTTATCTCTCTCTCACGTTTTTCAACACCCAGCCACCCAAATTATACCGAAAATCCCCCGAAATCACCATCTAAACACGTTTTCCAATCCCCAAAGCACCAATAATAATCAAAACCCTACAAAAACATCACCAAAACGTGAAGAACAGCAAGAACAACCAACAACCAGAAGCTTGGTTCGAAAACCTTTCGGGTCTGCCATCAACGGAGCACTCGACGAATCCCGGTGTGAAGAATCGTTGTGAACCCGAAGGTAAAACAGGCAGAAATTCCACTTTCCTAACTCCCCACGACATTATCAGTCTTGCCTCAAAATTTGGGCTCAAACTAACGCTTTTTCGCTTCTGTATCGCTAATTGTTTTAGCTAGTGCCTTGTTACTAACGTGTTTAAAATCTTTCAGGCTACACACCCATAAATTTTGAGCTCAAAACACCTTCGGGAACCATCGAAAACCCATTGTCCGTGGGTTATCCGTGACCTCGGACTCATTGTCCGGGACCACGGACGGGTTGTCCATGACCACGGACACCCACGGACGGTGGCGGGATTTTATATTTTTCAATTTTTCAAATTTTAGGGTTTCTGTCAATACATGTCCGGGCCCTCGGACACCCTGTCCGTGGCCCCGGACTTTTCAAGTTTCCGTTTTTATTTTAGTTCTGTTTTCGAAATCATCTAATTCAAATGGGGTCCGTGGTCTCGGACATTAGGTCCGTGGCCACGGACATAATAAAAATTTGACCTAATTCTGCCTCTGAAACCCTAGTTTAGGTAACTTTCAATTTCACTTTAATTTTCTATAAAAAAACGTTAAAAAATTAAAAAAAATAGAAGCGCACACCTAGGTTAAAAATAACTTTGTAGAAAGCCGTAAATAAACCAAGTAGAGGAAAAACGACCTAGGAAGGGTAATGAAAGTAATTTGAACCCTAAATAAGTCGAATACCAAGCCCCCGAACCCGAACTCTCCTTTCTTAATTTTATATAGGTTAACATTAGGTGGCGACTCATAATAGGTTCCAGTGAGCTAGCTTAGGTTTTAATAATTATTGTTATATGACATAGTTATTAATCTTAGGTTATAAGTGGACCTAAAACCCGGTTGGATCCTAATCAATCAAGTCAACATAGGATAGGGTTTAAAATCGAGGCTCACAAGTGCCTTAATGCCTTCAGCACCCTCAAACAGTGCCTTATATCTGTGCCTATTGTGGTATCCCCTGATTGGATTTTACCGTTTGAGATCATGTGTGATGCCAGCGACTATGCGGTGGGGGCGGTCCTTTGTCAGAAGAAGGAAAAGATATTGAGGAGTATCTACTACGCTAGTAGAACTCTCAATGATGCCCAAAAGAATTACACCACCACCGAGAAGGAGTTGTTAGCTGTGGTTTTCGCCCTTGACAAATTCCGATCCTACCTCTTGAGCAGCAAGGTTGTAGTGCACACAGACCACTCAGCACTGAAGTACTTGTTCAACAAAGGTGATGCGAAACCTAGACTTCTCTGATGGATTCTTCTCCTTCAAGAATTCGAGATCGAGATCCGGGACAAACCGGGTGTGCAAAATGTAGTAGTTGATCATCTATCTCGAATGGAGGCCCCTGATGATGGTGTGCCAATCAATGAATTCTTCCCCGACGAGAGCATCTTCATGATTGCAGAGACCAGAGACCCTTGGTATGTGGACTTTGCAAATTATTTAGCAAGGGGGTGGTCCCACCAGAGATGACCTATCAGCAAAGAAAGAAATTCTTCTCTGACATTAAGAGGTATTTCTGGGAGGACCCTTTTCTTTTCAAAGTTTGTGCTGATGGGGTGATCCGGAGATGTGTGCCCATGAGTGAAGCGTAGGAAATTTTGATTCATTGTCACTCGGGTGAAGCCGGTGGACATCACGGTCCGTCATGAACAGCGGCCAAGGTTCTTCAAGCTGGGTTTTTCTGGAAAACCCTTCATAAGGATTGCCACTCGTTTGTTGCCTCCTGTGACCAATGTCAGAGGCTCGGGAACACTTCACGCAAGCTGAGATGCCTCTCAACAAGAAGTAAGAGGTCGAGGCCGTTTGAGGGGGTTGTGGTATTGATTTCATGGGCCCCTTCCCATCTTCTTGCTCCAACTGGTTTATACTTGTGGCGGTCAACTATGTGACCTAGTGGGTTGAAGCAATTGCAACCCCGACTAATGACGCCAAAGTTGTGATCAAGTTTCTGAAGAAGAATATTTTCACCCGGTTCGAGGTACCGAGAGCCATATTGAGTGATGGCGGATCTCAATTCTGTAACATACAATTTGAAGCGCTGATGAATAAATATGGAGTGAGACACAAGGTTACTCTTCCTTATCACCCACAATGTAATGGCCAAGTTGAGGTCACCAACACAGAGCTCAAATGGATCCTCCAAAAGACAGTCAACTCCTCAAGGAAAGATTGGTCAATGAAGCTCGAATATGCATTGTTGGCATATCGGACCGCCTACAAAACTCCAATCGGTATGTCCCCATTCTGACTCGTCTATGGGAAGGCTTGTCACTTGCCGGCTGAATTAGCGCATAAGTCATATTGGGCGGTGAAGGCCCTCAACTATGACCTCAAGAGCGCTGGTGACAAGAGACGATTCCAATTGACCGAGTTAGAAGAGATTCGGGAGGAAGCCTACGAAAATAACCGCATCTACAAAGAAAAGGCCAAGAAATGGCATGATAAGATGATTGTAAAGCAGGAACTTCACGAAGGCGATCAGGTTCTCCTTTACAACTTGAGGTTGAAGTTATTCCCCGGGAAGTTAAACTCTCATTGGGCTGGCCCTTTCATTGTCACAAGGGTCACCCCTTATGGATCTTTTGAGCTGAAGAATGTCAAGGGGAAAACTTTCATGGTCAACGGTTCCCGGTTGAAGCACTACCAAGGAGGAGACATTCAAAAAGTTGAAGCTCGGGCTCTTTACTTAAGAGACCCTTCAGGTTCCTTCTAACCTTCAATATGGTCTAGCCAAAGACCTTAAAAAGACGGCCAGCTTTCCGGGAGGCAACCCAGACTATTTGCGTCTTTACCTTGCATTATTTTCTCATTTTAGTTATGTTAGTTAGTTGTTTATTTTTATGCTTTTATTATTGTATGTTCAGGTTATTTTTACGTGTTGAATCTGTTTGAGGATGATGATAAGTGCTGTGGGCTAAAAAACAAATATTTTGGGGAGATTCTGGTCTCGACCGACCATAGGGCCGAACTTGCAAGGTTGGTCGAGTCCAAAATTTCCAAAACGTCAAGATACTGACTTGGACGGACCTTGAGACCGAACTTGCAAGGTCGGTTGAGTCCAATTTTTGCAAAACCAAAACATTACGACTTAGACCGACCTTGCGACCGGACTTGCAAGGTCGGTCGGGTCGAAAAATTTCGAAACCAAAACATTCTAGAATCGACCGACCTTGCAACCAGACTTGCAAGGTCGGTCGGGTAGAAATTTGTTTGAACCGGTAGCACACTGACTTAATCTGACCTTGCGACCGGACTTGCAAGGTCGGTCGGGTCAAAAATTTTGAAAAAAGAATGGCGAAACGCCGCATTTTAATAAAACACCCCCTTCTTTCCTATATTCTTCCTTCTACCCGACATCTCCCCCAGGAACCCACCCCGTCAAGCAGCCAACCTAGCCCTCTCTTCTCACCCTTGCGCACACACCAGCTGCCCCCGATCTCCTGCGCCACCAGCACCGGTCGACGCCGCCCACACCGCCGTTCTGCACCAGTCCTCCGCGCCACTTTGTCGCCGACCGCAGCACCAAGCCCCACTCCTCACCCACTTCAAATCCCTAAATCACCAATTCTTCCCCAAATTGCACTAGTCTGATTTTTTTCGATTTGTTTTACTCAAATTTGTGTTCAAATACTCCTACAACCATTAAGGTTTGTGTTTCTAACCCTAAGTTGTCAATTTTTGCAATTTTTGACCAAGTTACACTTAGGGCTGATTTACATGCGAACCAAATAGGGCCTTAATTGTAATCTCTGAATTTTGGTGATTTCGCTGAGGGGAATGTGTTTAATTGATCTTATCGGGTTTTGTGTGTGGAATTAGGATACAAATCGTGGTAATGTCATAGTTTTAGCATAATGTTTTCACTTAATGCCATAACTTGAATTATGCTTCAATTATCATGTTTTGCTTATGGTGGATGTACTCTTACCTTATACGATGTGGTGAACTGATTAGAGCGCATAGTAATCTTTAATTGCAAAAGGTAGGACAGCTTTAGGGATTGCATTTTTGTGTGGCCCTAGTAACCACAATAGGTGATTCGTACGCATTATTTTATAGTGGACTTGGTGATGGTGCAATTATTGCTGGAATTGATGGCGATTCTATTGGTGGCCTTATGGGTAGATTTTGTGGAGGTTCTTAGAACCAGGGAAGGGTAGAAAAACAGGGGGGACTCTGCCAAATTTTTTCCAAACAAAGGTCGTTTCTTTTGATCTTTAATGTGCTTCATGCTTAATGTTTTGCCACTTCCTTACTGTCATCCTAATTATTCTCTAACATTTCAATGGTTGCTATTTTTTTCCTTTTTCTATTTTGTGTTTCCTTTTCTTTCTTTGTTATGCAGAACAATGGCCAATCTACCACGCCGCGCCAGGAGAAACGCTGCTGCCCCAAACCAAGAGCCTGGCTTTCCTAATGGTCTCCTCGATGGCATCATCGTCAGTGAAGCTGCACGTAGCTGGTTCAACTCTCCCCGACGTCGGGAGATTGTTCCGGAGCGCACCATGGATCCGGCGCTCATCGAAGTCCTGCAGCTCCGGCCATATCTCGAGGCCATCGGATGGAGCTGCCTGCTCACCATGGGAGGACCGTACTACCCTCGCCTGATCAAGGAGTTCTATGCAAATGCTTCGGCAGATAGGAGGGCGAGAGAGATTACCTCCTTCGTCAGTGGTGTGCCCGTCGTCATTCGGAGGTGGGATGTCCACACATTTTTCAACCTGGCACGGGACGAGCTCCTACATTCCAAATGCATCCCTCATGCCGACCTCAATGACCACCGACGTCACTACCTCAGCACCCTCCCGATTCAGACGCGTCGTAAGAACAAGGAAGGGACCGACGTCAGGCTCACCATGACCCCGAAGATGGTGGATGATCCAGTGAGGCGGATCATGCTTGCTCTTATCCGCCACAACCTTCTTCCTAGAGATAGCAAGGATCTCAACACCACGGACTGTTTCTTAATGGACTACATGGTGGCGCCGGACCCCGACAAACCCCTCTCCCTCTCCGATCTCATCATGGCCCACCTCTGCCACATCGTCGAGAAGAAGGATACCCACCATTTGGGTTTTCCTCACTTTTTACAGAGGATGTTTGCTCGCTTCAGAGTCGAGCCCAGAGCGGGTGAGGTGGAAAGTTCACCTATGGATCCTATCTCCGCCACCTCTCTACGGAAGATGGGCTTTGTTCGCGATGATGACGGATGGCACAAGGCGACCGCTGAGCATAGGCAGAGCAGAGGTGCATCCTCCTCGTCTGGTCCCTCCAGTTCCCGCACCGTGCCCAGTCCATTCCTCGCTTTGCCTCCTCCACTGACGACTGGCGCCGTGACCCCGGAGCAGCTCGAGGAGTTTTAGCGACAGATGGCTGAGCACCAGCACCTCATGGTGGAGCACCAGCGGCAGATGGACGCCCTCATGTAGTACCTTAGCGAGCAGGCGGCGCGTGGTGGTGCTCCTCCCCCGTAGCCATCTTATGATCCCAGGATGCCTTGCCATTGTTTTTCTGCTTGTTTCATCTATCTTCTGATTCTCTTTTAGACTGTTACATTTTGTTTAGATATTTGTTATGTTTGTACTTCAAACTTCCTTTACTTCCGCATTGTCGTACTTACCTTCTGCACTATGGTGTTTTAAGCACCTTTTTGAATACTCTACTATGGGACTCATTAATGAGTCCCCTTTTGGTTATCTAACTATGACATTTTTGCGAATTCTCCGGAATCCATTTTGCGCCTAGTTTCTTTTTGGCTTTGCATTGTTGATATATCAACTGAACTCAAGAACACCCTAAAGTGAGTTAGGAGAAATTCAAGAGAAACTCTTGTCAATTTTTCCAAGGATCTTCGACTCTTCCTGTCGGAGTTAGCGCTTCCATGACTGTGCACACTAGCAAGTGTGGGGGAACCCCGCCACCAACTCATCTTTATCAGGGGAGTACTAGTTCTCTAACCTTTTCACATTTATACAATGCAATACACTTTTTGCTTACTCCATGCCTAGTGCTTCGAAACGGTCTTCTGTTTGTTTTTCCATGAGCTTTTCTTTGAACAATGAGGACATTGTCCCATTCAAGTGTGGGGGAAACGACCTTTTCTTTTTGGTGCACTGCTCAATTTTCTCATATATATCTATAGCTTCCATGTAGGAGTTATATTTATAGTAAGCAAGTTTTTCCATGAATTCTTGGAATTTTCCACCGAAAGTTTTTCAAAAGTTCCCTCTTGAGGAGCACTTATGTACGGTGCAATCATAAATCCATATCTTGGTGAATTTGTATTGCTTACGGGTTCTTTCTACCTTCTCATCTAGGGATTGCTAAGGGGTGCTTCCTTGTGAAAAATGTTGAAAAGGAACTTGAGAGACACCATAGGTAACTAACAAATGAGAGTTGAGTGTTCATTGAAGCAAGGCAAAATGCCAAATTATCTCTCCTCATCTCTTGTTGCAAAAGTGAATCAAATGCAAATCTCTATTTTTCCTTTTGTTTTTCCTCAATGCCCATTCTTGAGAGAAGTTGGTCATGGTAAAAGTTCTCCAAGTTCCATAATCTGTAAGAACTCTGAAGCACTCTAGATCATACCCCGAAACTCTATATTTTCATTTGCCCTAAGCACACCCATGTCACCTTGAGAAGGTTGGTTGCACTCCTCTTGAGGTTTTTCACAAATTTTGCTCACATGAATTAAAGAATTCATCTAAACACTTGCTTTCTTTAAATGTTCCTTATTTTTGTGGGTCCTTAGCTAATTTTTCTTGAGGACAAGCAAATAGATAAATTTGGGGGAGTTGATAAGTGGAGAAATAGTGCTTTCTCAAGGTCTTTATTCACCTTCATTTTATTCGGTGCATGACTTATTTCACCACTTTATGGAGTATTTTTGTGATTATTAGTGATCTTATACTTTTGACATATTCAAATAGGTAAATACTCATATCAGTACATTTTTGAGAGCTTAATCTGAGAATGCATCAATGTTCAAGCACCTCGGGAAGGATGTCAAGCCAACGGGAAGCATCAGGAGAATTCCAAGCCGTCCTAAACACACTGGAATCGACCGACCTTGTCCAAGGTCAGTCGAGCTTAAAAACCTTTCACGTGCCTTGTTCTGAGAGAGTCCGACCGACCCCGAGACCGACCTTGCAAGGTCGGTCAGACAGAATTTTGCCCAGAAACTTCTTTTAAAAGGCTACATTTTGGGGCTTCCTTCCCCATTATCCAATACACATGACTCCAGCCTGAAATAAGAGAGAGAGTGGTGAAAATAAGGGAGAAAAGAAGAGGAGAAAAGAAGAGAAGAAATGTGAGCCTCGATTTTAAACCCTATCCTATGTTGAATAAAGTTGATTGGGATCTGATTGGGTTTTAGGTCCACTTATAGCCTAAGATTAATAACTATGTCATATAACAATAATTATTAAAACCTAAGCTAGCTCACTGGAACCTATTATGAGTCGCCACCTAATTTTAACCTAGATCAAATTAGGAAAGGAGAGTTCAGGTTCGGGGGCTTGATATTCGACTTAATTAGGGTTCAATTACTTTCATTACCCCTCCTAGGTCGTTTTTCCTCTACTTAGTTTATTTACGGCTTATTACGAGTCGTTTTAACCTAAGTGCGCGAGCTTCTGTTTTTTTTTTGTTTTTAACATTTTTTGACAGAGAATTAAAGTGAAATTAAAAGCTACCTAAACTAGGGTTTCGGAGGCAGAATTAGGTCAAATTTTGCTTACGTCCGTAGCCACGGACCAAACGTCCGAGACCACGGACCCCAGTTAACCTAAATATACAGAAAAGTCGAAATTAAAGGAAAACAAAAATTTGCAAAGTCCGGGGCCACGGACAGGATGTCCGTGGGCCCGGACATTATTAGAAAAACCTAAATTTTGAATTTTTAAAATCCCGCCGCCGTCCGTGGGTGTCCGTGGTCTCGGACAACGCGTCCGAGGTCCCGGACCATAGGTCCGAGGTCACGGACCACCCACGGACAGGGGTTTTCAGAAGGTTCCCGAGGGTGTTTTGAGCTCAAATTTTATGGGTGTGTAGCCTGAAAGATGTACAAGACATTAGTGATTGAAAGTTTTCAATTTGAATTCGAATTAAGCACGAAACTTAGCAAACAAGTTATCTGACAGAGGCTTAAATAAACAGCAATACAGAAGCCTACGAAGGTTAGTTTGAGCCCAAATTTTGAGGCAAGACAGATAATACCGTGGTGAATCAGGGAAGTGGAGTTTCTACCTGTTTTACCTTCGGATTCACAACGTTTCTTCACACCGGGACTCGTCGAGTGCTCCGTTGATGGTAGACCCGAGAGGATTTCGACCCAAGCTTCTGGTTGTTGGTTGTTCTTGCTGTTCTTCACGTTTTAGAGGTGTTTTTGTGAGGTTTTGATGATTATTGGTGCTTTGGGGATTGGAAAACGTGTTTAGATGGTGATTTCGGGGGATTTTCAGTATGATTTGGGTGGCCGGGTGTTGGAAAACGTGAGAGAGAGAGAGGAGGCCGTGTTTTCTGACTCTCTAGGGTTCTTCGGTATGTGAGGTTCTCCTTTTATCCAAAAACCTATCCCCTTATATAGACTTTCTTAAAGATAAAGAGAATCTAGTAAAAGTAAGATTTTTCGATATTTTAACTAAGTAACTTCCCAAAGGAATTTTGCTATGAAATTTTAACCACATGTCAAGAATGGATATTATGAATTTTCTGAGGTGGAAACGAATTTTTTAAATGCTGGAGCATTTTTAAATTGAATTTCTCGTCAGATTCAGTCAGAAATTGCTAGAAAATTATTGGAAATTCGAAAAATCAAAATTCCAACGCCATTATGCTTAAAATGTCATCCTCTATCATGGGTTAAAATATCAAAGCATTTCGAGCTGATTTGGGCACCCTTTGGAGGAGAGAGAAAGCCTATAGGAGAACTCAGAAGCCTTAAAATTACGAAAACGCCCCTGACAATGACGAAACTGCTCCTCAGGCCCTGGAACACACCGATCGAGCCGGAATCCCTCATTACCCGATCAAATATCCCTCACGACACCAAAACCTTGCAGACCCTAACCAGGGGGGTCAAATTTTGGGTATAACAGATTGCCCCCCGTCAACTGGACTTGTAACGAATGTGAAAAGTCTGGTTGATGCTTGAGTGGTGCCCCAAAATTTTGGACCCCACAGAATCCTCCATGTTGTATGAAACCGGGTTAACGATGCCCAGCTACTCGGAGGCGCTAACTACCAAAGCTACAAAGCATTGTCGAGCTATTCTAAGGCGCTGACTACCTAAGCTACAAAGCATTGTCGAGCTATTCTAAGGCGCTGACTACCTAAAATACAAAGCATTGTCGAGCTATTCTAAGGCGCTGACTACCTAAAATGATGAAAATGATGTCAAGCTATTCTAAGGCGTTGACTACCTGAAATGATGATATGCTGTCGAGCTATTCTAAGGCGCTGACTACCTAAAGTGGTGAAAATGATGTCAAGCTATTCTAAGGCGTTGACTGCCTGAAATGATGATATGCTGTCGAGCTATTCTAAGGCGCTGACTACCTAAAGTGGTGAAAATGATGTCAAGCTATTCTAAGGCGTTGACTGCCTGAAATGATGATATGCTGTCGAGCTATTCTAAGGCGCTGACTACCTAAAGTGGTGAAAATGATGTCAAGCTATCTAAGGCGTTGACTGCCTGAAATGATGATGCTGTCGAGCTATTCTAAGGCGCTGACTACCTAAAGTGGTGAAAATGATGTCAAGCTATTCTAAGGCGTTGACTGCCTAGGGTGTGAAAACTGGATGCAAATGTAAGAATGCTGAAATGCTAATGATGTAAATGATGCTGATGCTGATGATGTTGATGATGTTGATGATGCTCGGATGCTTCTGGGGACCGAAACCCGTGTCAATGCTCCTGGCTGGACCCAATGTGGACTTATTGCCATCGCCCCCCAAGCCGGTGTGCAGGGATAACTCCTGGTAAAACCCTGGGGACTTATTGCCTTTGCCCACCATTCGTTGATCCCAAAAAATAGTTGACATCACAAAAGGAGGATTTATTGCCATCACCTCGCCAACTTTCTGTCGCCAGGTCTTGTGACGCGCCTGGATAATGCAACTAGGTCTTATGACGAGCCTATATGAATGAGATGAATGCAATGTGTTTGATGAGAGTGGGTAAGCTAAAAGGTAATGCTAGGTCTTACTACGAGCCTAAGGGAATGCAACTAGGTCTTATGACGAGCCTAAAGGATGGTTCTAGGTCTTATGACGAGCCTAAAGGATGGTTCTAGGTCTTATGACGAGCCTAAAGGTTGGATCTAGGTCTTATGACGAGCCTAAAGGTTGGATCTAGGTCTTATGACGAGCCTAAAGGTTGGATCTAGGTCTTATGACGAGCCTAAAGGTGGGATCTAGGTCTTATGACGAGCCTAAAGGTTGGATCTAGGTCTTATGACGAGCCTAAAGGTGGGATCTAGGTCTTATGACGAGCCTAAAGGTTGGATCTAGGTCTTATGACGAGCCTAAAGGTTGGATCTAGGTCTTATGACGAGCCTAAAGGTGGGATCTAGGTCTTATGACGAGCCTAAGGTTGGATCTAGGTCTTATGACGAGCCTAAAGGTGGGATCTAGGTCTTATGACGAGCCTAAAGGTTGGATCTAGGTCTTATGACGAGCCTAAAGGTGGGATCTAGGTCTTATGACGAGCCTAAAGGTTGGATCTAGGTCTTATGACGAGCCTAAAGGTTGGATCTAGGTCTTATGACGAGCCTAAAGGTGGGATCTAGGTCTTATGACGAGCCTAAAGGTTGGATCTAGGTCTTATGACGAGCCTAAAGGTGGGATCTAGGTCTTATGACGAGCCTAAAGGTTGGATCTAGGTCTTATGACGAGCCTAAAGTGGAGTTCATCTATTCTGGTGAATCTGAATCTTTGGCTAAGAATCTGCATCTCTAAAGAGTCTGTATCTTCGGCTGAGAATTTGTAACTCTGAATTGTGACGAGGAGTCTCATACAAATAGATGCAGTAGTCATGATGAAAGTTGGTTATGAAAGTGCCAAACGTGGCAATGAGGTTGTGCATGTCAAAATACAATCAAAGTGTATGTAGGAAATTTGTCCAAAACAAGAAACCGTTGGAAAATGTGCCAAACATGGCAATGTTAAGGATAAAAAATTGTCCAAAGCAAGACATTTCTAGGAAGTGTGCCAAATGTGGCCATGATGAGTTTATGAAACCGAAGTGTTTGAAGGAAAGTTGTTCAAGACAAGAAATTGTTGAAAGGTGCCAAACGTGGCAGTGTTGAAGAAAATTCTGTTTTCTGAAAAGGAAAGTGAATTATCATTTCTGACTATAGACTTGGACTTGTAATTGATCTCCTAGGAGATGAACACGCCATCGGTGGGGTATGGTGTATGATGTGAAGGTAAGGGCTTATGTGTGGCCTGTGTAGTGGTGGTGTGGAGGTGAGGGCTTATTTGGGCCTGTGTGGTCTATGATGTGAAAGTAAGGGCTTATGCGAGCCTGTGTGAAGTATGATGTGAAAGGTAAGGGCTTATGCGGGCCGGTGGTGTATGATGGTGGTGGTGATGTTTAAGCTTTGGGTTCCAATTGGTGTTGTCATAGCAATTGTTGGAACCAACAATTGCCCCCAGTATTTTTCCCTTAAGACAATCTGAGCTAGAGTTCATGGCAATCGATCGGAACGATCAATTGCCCCCAGTATTTTCTTTGATTAAACATGCGAACAAGTCTCGTCCTCACATGGTCAAGGCTTATGTTTTGATGTGGTGCTTCCTAACCTACACTCGACGTGTTTGGGTGTTTGCACTCGTTTCTCACTTACGGTCACAACTTCTCAACCACTGAATTTGACACTTGTTAGATTTACGCATTCAACCTGTTACTTTCACGCGATTGGATACACAACTACTGAGTCGGAAGTCTCTTAAGCTTATAACGTGGCTAGAGGGTGTGATGAATGACAATAGGACAATGGAGGAATGTTTAGGATATGTGGAGCTATAAGAGTGACCAAAGCTGCAACTTGCACCTTCTCCCGGACTTGCCTTCTTTGTCTTGAAGTCGTTTGGCTACTTCGTGATGACTTCATTTATGAGCTTGGAACTTGGGACTTTTGAGTTGTTCCTTGCACCTTCTCCTTTTTTCCAATCTTGGATTTCTTCAAGGCTTTTTAGGTTTGCCCGTCTTTGAATCTCTTTTCCTCCGGGGTTCTTGTGTTTCCCGGTTTTGAACTTTGAGAGCTGTTTTGATGTCAGCTCATTTGGATCCTGTGTCACTTTGGGACCATTTGCGGATCGTTTCATCATGCTGGTAGCAGTTTTGCTTCTTTGGACTTGTGAAGTTGCTGTTCGGAAGTCGAGCTCCTTGCTTCCTTTGGTCACCGGGTCAGTTATTCATCATTGGCTGGGTTATTTTGTGGAGTTCATAATATCGAGAAGGGATATATGAAAGGCTCAGCGGGGGTGCCTAGGGTTTAATGTTAGGGTTCACAAGCTTTTGGCTATGTGGTGTTGTACCTAGGTGCTTCGTCATTCCTGATAGTTGTGTATCCATTCTTTGTTACTTTTCGCAGGTTTAAGCGTAAATCTACAAATTATCTCCTTCGATCGCAGTTATGCCGTTTGCCTTACTTTTGAATGTGGCCTCCCTTGAGTCGTGTAAAAATGACACACTCTTTCACTCTTGGTCTTACTACTCAAGGCACCCTCGCGAAAAGTTCACTCAGAGACTTGTTCACACAATTAAACGAAAGAAATAATCGTTATTGGTCTTTAAACTCAGATTGCCCCCAGTGTTGATCTGAGGTTTATGACAACAATTAAATAGATGTTGAATTTGAGAAGCTTTGTGGATTGTTTTGGATGATGGTGTTTGGACGGACATGTTCAACTTTTTGGAGACAAAAGACAAATCTTCATGCTCCATTGTCAGAAAATGTAACCTCATCTTAAAAGGCATTTTGAAATCGGACTTGAAAAAGTCTTTTGTTGTGAAGATGATTTAGTAAAACCATTGTCTTCTATTAGTGACTTGGAAAACAGCCATTCTTTGAAAACTTTGAATGATGCATTTGAAAGATGAATGTTATGGTGGGTTATGCATGCGGAGACTTTCATTACTGAAGACTCGAGCTCTCGATCGTTGGGACGTTGCTGAGATGACCGTGACCGCCTTCTTCTTGGACTGTGAGTAGGCTCTGCAAAAATGCCTGAACTAGGAGTGCCCATGGATGACGCATGAAGCACTTGGGCCTGAATCATTAACAAACTGAATGATGCCGTCATGGATGTGGATAGGCATTTGGGCCTAGATAAATTGAAATTGAGGCACATGGGCCAGAAATGTTTTGAGGATGTGGCGCTTGGACCGGAGTGTTGTGAGAATGTGGCACTTGCGCCGGAATGTTGTGAAGAGGTGGCACTTGGGCCAGATTGTTTAAAGAATGTGGCACTTGGGTCAGAATGTTGTGAAGATGTGGCGCTTGGGCCAGAAAGTGTTTGAAAGTGTGTCGCTTGGGCCAAAATGTGTTTAGGAATGTGGCGCTTGGGCCAGAATGTGTTTAAGGATGTGACACTTGGGCCGGAATGATTTGGGATTGTGGCTCTTGGGCCGAAATGATTTGGGATTGAAGTAAGACATATGGGCCAGAGGGACTTCTAGGCTAGAATGGATGCATGGGCCTGAATTCCCTTAATCTGGAAGTGATGCATACAGGCTGAAGGAAACCACATGAACTGTGAACTGGGCCGAGAGAGAAACTTTGAAGTCTAAGATTTGTTTGATGTTCCTGTTGGGCCTTGAGTCCAGAAACTAGAATAAATGAGTTACGAGAACTATCCTGAATTCGAATGGGTTGAAACCTAAACAAACGGTTTTGAGTGGGCCTAAAAGGTATGACACCTAGATCTAGGACTTTGGGCCAGGGCCCGAACAAAAAGTTTACCTAGACTAGAATGGGCCTTGGGCCGAAATGGAAAAGCCTGATTGATTCTCATGGACTGCTTTAGGTAGATTTGTTTTTTTCATGGGCCTAGAACTAAATTGATAATTCAAATTGGGCCGAAAGAGAGAAATCACCTAGGTCTAAACTTTTGGGCCAGAGCCCAAACAAACAATTCATTTATTCGAACCAAACAGGGCCTTAGGGCCGCAAACAATGAAGTCGTAAATTCCAGGTTGGGCTGAGTTGATATAGGAAGAGTTCCTATCAATTTCTAGGCTGGCAGTGGGCCGGTCATACAAGCAAACAAGGCCCACACAAGTTCAACATGTCCTTACTAGACGCTTCAACCAAATTGGGTATGGATCGATCCGGAGAGGTGCTTGGGGCGTGGGCCCAGGTCACCACAAAGGAATAGGGCTTGCACGCTATTCTCTTTGGGCTTCCCCACTTTTTTCACATCACCTGAAGGTGTGCGTCTACGGTCGGGTCTTTGACTGACCAAACAATGGGCTAGGTAAGGGTACTGCCAGGAAAATGCTTGGGGCTAAAGCCCAGGTATTAAGGGGGTGTGGTTAGACGACACCCTCCTCTTTTCCCCCACTTATTCACATCACCTAAAAGGTGTGAGTCCTGACAGGGGACCCTCAAACGGGTCCCAGGGTGAAGTTGGTTTGCGTGGACCCTCGCTCTCATATGATGCAAAGGTACATAAATTAAAGTGCGCACAAAAGTAAACAAACAATATAATAAAGCCATAAATAAACATTTTCGAGTTAAGCCCTCTTTCTTAAAATTAAACAAGTTAAAATTAAGAGGTTTGTCCCCAGCAGAGTCGCCAGTCTGTGAGCCTCGATTTTAAACCCTATCCTATGTTGATAAAGTTGATTAGGATCTAAGGGTTTTAGGTCCACTTATAACCTAAGATTAATAACTATGTCATAACAATAATTATTAAAACCTAAGCTAGCTCACTGGAACCTATTATGAGTCGCCACCTAATTTTAACCTAGATCAAATTAGGAAAGGAGAGTTCGGGTTCGGGGGCTTGATATTCGACTTATTAGGGTTCAATTACTTTCATTACCCCTCCTAGGTCGTTTTTCCTCTACTTAGTTTATTTACGGCTTATTACGAGTCGTTTTAACCTAAGTGCGCGAGCTTCTTTTTTTTTTGTTTTTAACATTTTTTGACAGAGAATTAAAGTGAAATTAAAAGCTACCTAAACTAGGGTTTCGGAGGCAGAATTAGGTCAAATTTTGCTTACGTCCGTAGCCACGGACCAAACGTCCGAGACCACGGACCCCAGTTAACCTAAATATACAGAAAAGTCGAAATTAAAGGAAAACAAAAATTTGCAAGTCCGGGGCCACGGACAGGATGTCCGTGGGCCCGGACATTATTAGAAAAACCTAAATTTTGAATTTTTAAAATCCCGCCGCCGTCCGTGGGTGTCCGTGGTCTCGGACAACGCGTCCGAGGTCCCGGACCATAGGTCCGAGGTCACGGACCACCCACGGACAGGGGTTTTCAGAAGGTTCCCGAGGGTGTTTTGAGCTCAAATTTTATGGGTGTGTAGCCTGAAAGATGTACAAGACGTTAGTGATTGAAAGTTTTCAATTTGAATTCGAATTAAGCACGAAACTTAGCAAACAAGTTATCTGACAGAGGCTTAAATAAACAGCAATGCAGAAGCCTACGAAGGTTAGTTTGAGCCCAAATTTTGAGGCAAGACAGATAATACCGTGGTGAATCAGGGAAGTGGAGTTTCTACCTGTTTTACCTTCGGATTCACAACGTTTCTTCACACCGGGACTCGTCGAGTGCTCCGTTGATGGCAGACCCGAGAGGATTTCGACCCAAGCTTCTGGTTGTTGGTTGTTCTTGCTGTTCTTCACGTTTTAGAGGTGTTTTGTGAGGTTTTGATGATTATTGGTGCTTTGGGGATTGGAAAACGTGTTTAGATGGTGATTTCGGGGGATTTTCAGTATGATTTGGGTGGCCGGGTGTTGGAAAACGTGAGAGAGAGAGAGGAGGCCGTGTTTTCTGACTCTCTAGGGTTCTTCAGTATGTGAGGTTCTTTTATCCAAAAACCTATCCCCTTATATAGACTTCTTAAAGATAAAGAGAATCTAGTAAAAGTAAGATTTTTCGATATTTTAACTAAGTAACTTCCCAAAGGAATTTTGCTATGAAATTTTAACCACATGTCAAGAATGGATATTATGAATTTTCTGAGGTGGAAACGAATTTTTTAAATGCTGGAGCATTTTTAAATTGAATTTCTCGTCAGATTCAGTCAGAAATTGCTAGAAAATTATTGGAAATTCGAAAAATCAAAATTCCAACGCCATTATGCTTAAAATGTCATCCTCTATCATGGGTTAAAATATCAAAGCATTTCGAGCTGATTTGGGCACCCTTTGGAGGAGAGAGAAAGCCTATAGGAGAACTCAGAAGCCTTAAAAATTACGAAAACGCCCCTGACAATGACGAAACTGCTCCTCAGGCCCTGGAACACACCGATCGAGCCGGAATCCCTCATTACCCGATCAAATATCCCTCACGACACCAAAACCTTGCAGACCCTAACCAGGGGGGTCAAAATTTTGGGTATAACAAGAAAGGAGGAAGAAGAAAGTGAAGATTTCTACCTCCATTGAAGCTTGGAAGCTCCTCTAATGGCTATTTCTCCCTTCTCCTTCCTCTTTCCTTTAGCTATGGTTGAGTAGTTCCATTTGTATCCTAGGATGAGGGGTTGAACCCATTTTGCTCATTGGATGCTAGAAACCTAACTCATTTATTACTCTTGTTTTATTCCCTTCAATAATTAATGCTCTAAATTGATCTCTTATTGCATTTATGGTGGTTTCATTCAATATTTGAGTTTGAGTTTGGAGCTAGACCAAAAGGGGGATAAGCCCTAACTTTTGCTCTATTGATTTTGGGAGTAAATTATTGGGGCTATTGATTAAGAGTGTTTGCTTAATGCTACTTAGTGACTTAAACTACCTTTAATTAAGGGGTTTAACTAATTAGGTAAGAATTGGAATTTTCCATGATTTGGGGATTCACGAGTTGAGCTCTAATAGGCAATGAGTTAATAAGTTATGGTTTTGAGATTCTTTGAGTGAATTAGGTGATCCCCACTATCCTAGGGTACTTCCCATCCATTCTATACACAAACATTTTACTGTTTTATTGCATTTCAACTGACAAAAAACCAAGCTTGCCTCCAGCTAAACCCCCTTTTTACTGTTTATTCGCACTTAACTAATATACCGAAGCTTGGGATTTAGAAACCAATTTCCTTGTGGATAAGACACTTGTTTTATTGCAACGAATTTGGTGCACTTGCCCATTTTGGCTAGGTTTAATTACTATGTTTGTAATTTTCCCAACAACTATATCCACTAACCAAAGTATTTCTCCACAACATGATAACCACTCCTAAGCATTACTTTGCATCATCATCATCTGCCTTACACAAACTCCTTAAAGTCTTTCCCACAAGTTCATACTCAATCATTATCCTAAAACTTTGCACAAGTCTCAACAATACTCATTCCATGACTTTGGTGTATTAAAATCACCAATTTGATCTCTAAACCTCCAAGACAATGCCCAAGTCATTTTAAACACTCATGAACACCCAAAGCCATTTTCTCCACCATTTAACACCTAACAATTCCTAGTACAACCTAGGTCACCCTACTTCCTATAAACACCTAGAACTCCTTGTTTACTAACCAAATTTTGACATAGCTCCACTAGCACCTTCTTACACACAAACACTTGGTTTTTCATCCTTAGTCAATCAAAGACATTCAAATCCACTAAGAATGTTCTTTACACCCAAACTACACCCAAACTATACTACATCACAATATAGTGCATAATGAAATTGCTTGGCACTTAGGCCCTTAAATTGCAACAATCTTAAACACTGAATTTCCACATATAAATGCCTTCAACCTGCAAATACACATAACAATGCTCCCATGTCCTTATAGTCCACCTTGTGGATATTTTTCTTACCCATTTCCCATTGGCTCTTTAGGTTGTTTATTAAGCAATTAAGGCTCAATTTCCTAAGGCACAAAACTACATTAGGATAGGTTATTTACCTCTTCCTCTTCAAGATTTCTTTCTTGTTTTATTTTGATTGAAAATCAGCAAGGACTTGTCCACTTGTATACCTTCTAACCAACATACATATAAGGGTAATGAGCATTAAGCATTAAACTTAAACTCATGATTAAACCCTAGATTACAATAAGTGTTTTAAAACACTAAAATGGATGTTTACCTTGGAATTGAAAGAGAGCTTGATTAAGAAGCAAGATAGGACTCCTCCTAGTCCCTTGAAGATTGAATCAAGCTACTATAAGAGCAAAACAAGGCATCATCAAAAGATGATTTTCGGCCATACACAAAAAAGAGAGGAAATGTGAATTTTCTTTGGCTTTTCTTACCTTGAAGCAAAGGAGAACAACAAGGTGTAAAGAGATGAGTTTTTCCTCATTCAATGGGGATTCTTCATGGCACCAAAATTGAGTTCTTGAAGATTTGAAAAGATAGAAATGTAGAGCTTGGTCTAACTAAGACAAAGGTAGTCTTGGAATTGAATTTGGAGCATGGAGCTAGATTTTACAAGCAAAGGAAGTTGAAGAATGGAGAGGTGCTGTAGCAAAATCGTTTTGCTTGGGAGGATGAAGGAAGGTGACAGTGGGAATGGAGGGAAAGAAGAGAATGAGGTGAGAGGTTTTAACTTATAAGATATTTACTTATAAAGCAAATAGTTCCTTCTTTAGTCTTCCTTCCTTTCTTAATAAACTAATAGAGGGTGATGACTCACCATGTTGAAAAACCGGCCCCCTTTAGTTAATAGGGTAATTAGGAGCTAGTTTGACCAATTAAATAACTTATGTTGACTTAATGCTAATTCAAGCACTATTTGAGCACTATTCACAAATTAGTGCTCATATTTGTGAAATTTTTGATTTCCCATTGGTTTAGACTTCCTAATGTGATACTAAGTAGTACACATATGATTAAGGTGTAATGATGGGCATTTAGTAACTCAAAACCCATTTCCAAGACAATTTTTCAAAAATGTGCTTTAAGACTCCTTAAAGCACAATTTGTGTTTTAACTTGTTTTTGAGCTTGGTTTTCTTTAGTAATTGGTTTAACATGTCCGTTAGTATATTAATAAGGTCTTGGTAAGCTCTTTGAGTCTTAACCAAGGTTATCCCAAGCTTAGAGCATGTTCTTGCTCAAATTGCCTTAATGGTACTTTATTGTGTTTACTATGGTTTAAATTGCTTACTAACATTTCTAAGGCACTTATTGGCCTTATAATACCATATTTTATCATTTAAATAACATACTTAGGTTTGGGGTATTTCAGTTGCGCTGTAGGCCACTAAGCTGGTCGAGCGCGTCCGTCTGAAGTACGATCTAGAAATACGAAGAACGCATAAAGTCAATCCACATGACTAAGTGACTCGGTATTTCTGAATAACGTCAGTAACCCCAGTATTACATCCCCGGATTTCAACAGTTATTAGTTAAGGTATCGTTATCCTAAAACTCCTTACTCGTAGTATGTATTAATACTCTATTTAATAAAGGAGTATCTTAACTAGCGTTCTAGAACGTTGGATTTTATATCATTCCAACTCATAGTATTTATAAGCGTTACACTCTTACATAGGTTCGTTCGTTCTCGTATATTTAATTCGACTGTTTCGATTGCATGCATAGGTACGTATTGTAATCTATAGTTGCATGCATAGGTATATTTTATAACCTATGGTTGCATGCATCCTTGCAACGTTAACTTATATTACATGGTATTTTTCTACCCTTTATTATACCTTGTATTATACAACTCATTATTCATTGTGACAAGTTGTATTTATTTAAAACCTTGTGACTTTATAATATATAATTATACTAATGAGTTAACATTTGTCATTTATTATTATATGGTTTAAAAACCATAATATATATGTATAAATATTTGCGGCCGGTTATGTGCATATATATATGTGTTGGTTTTTATGAATTATGAAAACCTTATGTTATGTACATTTTATTCCACATTCAAGATTTATTTAATCACACCAATATCATATGATAACCATAGTATTTTATGTCATTGTATACCATAGTTTAAAATTTCATTGTTGAACATATATACATGCGCTACAACACTTGTAGTTTTGTAAACTATACTTTAACCACATAATATTACAAAGTGTAATACTTATATCATTATATCGTATAGTATGATATTTTATATTTCATTAAACATTATAACATATAGTTTTAAAAACTATAATTATATTACCGAAATGACATATGTACAATACACTTGTTATTTCTTCATCTCCATAGTTTTTATTAATTACAATATAGCCACATATTTTATATCATGTTATAAACATCATATTTTATAACATTAAAACCTTATAAAAAAATATAACCTATAGTTTTATGAAATTTCTTTATAATTGTCAAGAAGGCACATATGTTATGAGTTCATATTTTCGTAACTTCCCTTATTCTTTCTTTATCACAAATACTCCACTTATTTTATTACATGTCATATACATCATATATTATATCATTTAAACTTTGTTGTAAATATAATATATGGTTTTTATGATTACATAAACTACAAACAGACCCTAGGTCTGTTTTAAATTCCATTTCCAACATACTCATTTTCTTATAATCACAAACTTGCCACATATAATATATAGTGCTACATATACTACATATATTATAACATTTTATTTAATTAATCATTATAACATATGGTTTATATATTTGGAAATTACCGAAGAGACCCATGGTCTGTTTGGTTTATTTTTTTCCAGCAACATGAGTTTCTTTATTTACATACTTACCACATATATTATCATAAGTTACTATAGGTTATAACATATAGTATTAAAATTTATAATTTGTATAACCTATAGTTTGTGTTATATTATTTCCGAACAGACCCCTATCTATTTTAATATTCCTTTTTTGCCCCTAAGTATTTTTCCTTATTTTCATATTGACCACACTTTATATAATATACTTCTTAAATGTCATAAAACTATATATTATACACTTTTATTAATATAGCCATTTATATAACTCCAAAAATTCCCAAACTTTATATTAAGGATATAAACTGTTATATTAGCCATATTAACACCTAACTTTCGGTATTTACCATTCATACCCCATTAGTTTTATAAGTTTAGCATTTAACTTATAATGTTACTATAAGTTCATTAATTAATTGTTTATGACATTAAGGTTGGTCAAAGCACCTAACATGGTCTATATTGACCCATTAACTACCAGTTTGACCAAATGTTTTGTTTATTACGGTTTGACCCCACAATTTTTCTGAAATCACATTTTTGTCTCACAACTTCATGAAACTTTATATAATTCATAAAATAAGGTTTTAATGTCTAATTTTCGGCTATAACCTATGGTTAGCCTCTAAAATTTATTTTAATAACTTAAAAACCCCAGAATATGTTTGGTAATGTTTATTACCTCCTTAAATTCATCTCTAACTTAATATACATAAAATTAAATGGCCTAAAAATGCATGGCCTTATTACCTCATTTAGCATAAAATAAAATTACACATAAATGTCCCAAATGACATAATTATGTCACGGTTCTTACCATAGCCATCCAGATATTTTATAAATTATGTTTTAACCCTTTTAAATTGTTTTCTTGTCCTTATAGGTCATTTAAACACTATATTAACTAACCAAAATGTTATAAAACATTTTAATGCATAGTTAGGTCTTATATCACCCATATATAACCCATGACTAGTATATATATGTAACAGAATTTCTTGAAAACTATATTATAGCATAGGGTAAGATTTCCTCATCAAGTTTTAAGCCACTAACTCCACCAAACAGCTCTTAACCCTCTCGGCCTAATTACCAAGTAGAGTTTAGGTTAGTTTTAATCACTTAAGCTTAATATATACCCATCATTAAGGGGTAAAAATGCTCACTTTGCTAAGCTTTATTCTTGAACTTGGTCCTTCATTTTTGTGCAGAATTTTTTTCCAAGATTCCAAGATGTTTTCGGCAGCATTTCATGCAAGAACAAGAGCATAAGTTATCCATGTGAAGCAAGGGTCATTAAAGGTTGATTAAGGCTTAGAAAGGCATGATATTTACCTTGGTATGGTGTTGTTCTTAATGGCTGTTCACGTTTGATTTTTTAAGGGAAAAGGAAGGTGTTAAACCACCATTTAACTAAGGCATTATAACCGGTAAAAACAAGAGGAAATCATGGGTAAAACCCTTACCGAAAATTGTCAAAAGAGAGTTCCTTGCTTGGATCTTGTTTACCCCTTCAAGGTGTGAGTGTTTCAGCTGATTTTTACACGAAGACATCTAGGGAATAAGCTAAGGAAGTTGAACAACACAACCGGAAATGGAGGAAAAGAACTAGGGTAGTTTCATGCAAGATTTTTTTACCTTAACTTGGTTAGTTTAGCACTACCCCTTCCCTTCTGATTTTGCCACCGTAACCCTCCTCCTTCTAGCCCCAACCCGGTCAAAGTGGCTGGAAGAAAATGAAGATGAATCACACCATTGGAAAGAGGAGAAAGAGATGGAGATTTTGATCATTTAGATTACTTAAACACTTACCTACAATCCAAGAAGATGGTCCTTGAAGTTGGGGTGCTGCTCTCGGTTTGGAAGAACAAGAGGGAGGATATCGAGGTGAGCTTACGGATGCAAGGAAGGGTAACGAGCTGAAATGAAGAAAAGTGGGTTTATAAAGGGATAATGCCTTATTTTAATCAATAGTTAAGATGACTCATGCTGATATATTTTTGGTGAGTTTCCTAAGGCTGAAGTAAGCTTCTAAGCTGGCGGTAATAAGGGGTCAAAGAGGAAAAGATGAGTTTGACTTGCTTAAGTGGTAAAATGATTCTTATCTTACTTTAACTAAAGTTGCTTTTGAGTCATGAGTGTGTATGTATTTGATTGGCTAATATGCTAAGGAAGCAGCCTTAATTAAACGGCAATGGATGGTCAAGGTCAAGGGATGATCATTGACCATAGTTTAGTTTAGGAATTTAAATGTTATTTTGGATACTATTCACCCAAAATCACCCATTTTGATTTTATTTTTAAAACTTGATTTAGACTTTATAATATAGTCTGTCATGTCACATTAATGTTATAAAATTATAATCTAGGTCTTAAAATGAAAAAAAGTCAATATTTGTGAAGTTATACACAAAATTGTGCTTTAAGGTGTCTTAAGACACATTTTGTGTTAGAACATGTTTTTGAGCTTAGTTTCCTTTTATAACTGTTTCATTGTGTTCATTTATGGGTTATAATGCTTAGGACAAAATTTTAGGTCCTAAGGAGTTCATTTGAGCATATATTTACCCTTAAAAGTCAAAGGGTGTCATTTTTGTTTTCTAACAAACATTGTTGTGTTTAATTTGTTTTTTAGGAATGTTTAGGCCTTAATTTAATTGATTATATGTTTAATTAGTTATGGGTATTTCAGTCTACCCCCTTAAAGAGACTTCATCCCGAAGTCGTCTTTCTCGAATAGTTTAAAATAACTACCCATATAACCCATAATGCACATCTATGTGATGTAGCATTCATGCATAATGTGTTATGATTATATCACACATAGCCCTCAATTGTGGCATTATTTCAAGTATGATGTCATTTCCTTTCAGCTCTACAAGCCCTGACAACCTCCCCTGTAACACCCCTACTCTATTCGGCTCCTAATCATCTTACTTAACAATATAATCGCAGCGGTAATCTCAACAATTGACTACTGGTCACCGTTCCTGCTCGCCCATACGAGTAATAACGTGCTTCCTGATAAGCTCTTAAATACGAAACATTTTCTCGCAGTGACAACAAGAGATAGATCTAAACTCCCAAAACCAATATAAAATACATTCACAGTGAGCTTTCTACGTATCCAAAACCTATACATGTTTCTAGGTTCGTATTTAAAATGCAACAGTGCATGTTTAAATAACTGTAATCAAACTACCCAGCGCGTCACTCTCTTTGCCGACACCGGAAGTTGCATACCTGCAAAAATGGTAGTTTGTGGTATGGAATCAGCCCCTGCTGAGTATGTTATTACCTAACTGTCGTGCACCCTCGAACCATTCAGTTATTTGGTCGAGAGTATGTAATTCGTTTCCATACAAATAGTTCAATGTTGAAACTGTAAAACAACAATATATATTGCAGTAATCTCAAATAACAAACAAGCCCCCGGCTTCACACATCGCATCGTAATAAACCACTGAAAGCGTTTGCAGCGCTTATATGAGTACAGAGATTCCATTCCAACAAACACTTAATATTTCATAATTGAGTTCAGCGACTCACTCGACCAGACACCCAACCACAATCCACACATGAGTACGGTGACTGGACACAACCAGTTCACAACACACAATATGAGCACAATGGCTCGTTCAAACAAATCCACCAACATACCACACATAACCACAAAGCACAACCAATGAACAACAAGGCGAAGTAACGAGAATTATAAACGAGTATGAACTCTCGTCTTTGGCATGCAAGCCCAAATAATGTTCGCCTAATGTACGAGTTAATATAGTCGTTCGTAATAGTTCAGTCATGCCTAATGACAACGTCTCGTTAGAACGACATGTCTCTAAGTTACCCATCTCTTATGGCGGGTCACCCACGGCAATAGCCACTCCAGCGGTAGAGTCTCCGTCCTACGAACAATCTGTAGTTCGTTGGAAATTTATCCAGATACTTACGGCTACCACACGGTGTCCTAGTATCGTTAATGGATCACAGTTCACAGCAAGAGCCACATCCTTGATAAACTTATCTATACCATCGCATCGCTTTACTATTCTTTTTTTTTCTAACACAGCGGACCAAGGTCGTAGTCCAATCCTGAGTATGTCGACTCGGGATCCAGTGCTAGATACGAGAGCGGCGTTAAAGAGGCCAATGCTCCGTATATAAGTCTCAGATATTTTATATATCTTATTATCCTAATGCTATAACGTTTTACTTACGTTCCTTATATTACACATATAAGATAACATCATTGCCGCTAGTTTGTTTTATAATATGTTCATATATACGAACGGTACTGTTATCGCACAACCGTAATAATAAGGCAGCATTAATACACAACTCAAGCATATTAATTCACACAAGCAGACATTCAATCTTATCACAGATTTTCACACAATGTCTGAACTGAGGAAATCCTCAGAGACAATCAAGCCACATAAATAACATACCGTTCACCCTGAAAGTATTACGGTGGAGTATGAATCAGCAAGATCCTATGCTCCGTGCGTCGTCTCTAACAGTCTATACAATACATAATGCTACTGATTAGCACACTGTATAACAACACAAAATTCTACGGTACCCCGTACCGTCACTAATACCTCCCGGTTAACCCCCGTTATTAACTGTCAATGTTTGTCGGGTTTTAGGTTTAACTCGAGATTGGAAAAGTGTTATATTACAAGCGTAGTCTTGTCTCGTATATTAATATACTTTATAGTTGAGCTTTTGTTATCGTATGTAACCTAATGTATGTTTGTACATCATATAGTTTGTTTCTATATTGCATGTATGATTCTTGTCATACACCATACATTTCACCTTAGTATTTATTTTTCTAAGGTTTGTTTCTCTCCTTTTTTTTTCTTTTTCCCAAATTCAATGTGGTAAACAATACTTTGCATTATCAATCCTTATTATCACATGTACAGTCCTAACATTCCATATCCAATGTTTGTAATTCTTTTCCCTTTATCATACGTCATTTTAATTGTGAAAATATATGGTCATTAAACCATATTATATTTTCCTCCACAACACATATTTATTTATGTGTATGTATTCATGGAACTATTTCTTATATGGCAATTCTTATAATATATATTCATTCTTTTTAGTGAATACCTCTTATATACAAATGTTATAATTCTTATAACATCAAAACCATATTATAAAGTTCATTCAAAAATATTAATATTTCCGAACAGCACCTATGTTCCTTAATTATTTACAAAATCCTCCACATAATTCATACCATGTTATATTATAGTTATATAACATATATTTTGACAACTATGTCATTAAAACAATTATAACTTATAGTTATATATTGTTAATAAATACCAAACAGCCCTTAAAACTCTCGGTATTAATTAATTCCCACCAAACTTCCATAATTTACAACTCAACCCCAAATTATATTTCCTTGTTACACTTATAGTATATACCTTACATTATAATCCTTATTCCTTAATATAATTATAACCTATGGTTATATTTTCTCAAAAAACCGAACAGGCCCATGGTCTATTTAAACTATTTTTCCACCACTTAACTTTCTATATTCACCAATTTCCCCTCTTATAACATATAGTTTTCTAATTCCATTAAAATCATATATTATACATATGTCCTTATAAAACCTTGTATATAATTCCAAAAATCACCAAACTATACCAAAAGGTTATAAACATTATTCCTAACCTTATACTTTCTCTAAATCTCGATTTTACCACATGTGTTACCCATTTGTAACAATATTGAAATACCTTATATTATACTTATTTAATTCATATCAACTCCAAATTTAACCAAATCAATTCCTAAAAATTCCTAATAACCTAAGGTTTGTACTAAACTCCTTTTAGTACCCCCAAGTTTTCAGAAATCACAATACCACCCCAAGTCTTATAAATCTTTTACAATTTAATAAGTATCTTATTATAAGGTAGTATTTTAATTTCTAAAATTCTCCAAAGTTGGTCAAAGTCTCCTATATAGTCAACTTTGACCTCTAATACCAATTGGGACTCAAACTTTCGGTAATTACCAACAATACCCCATACTTTTCTATTTTTACAGTTTTGACCCAAAACTTTATAAAATGTTATAATTTTTATTAAATTTATTTAAAAAGCCTAAATTGCTCTAAATTAAGCCCACGGCTTTCTAAATTCCTAGTAATTACGAATTGGCCCCAATTTTAATTATAAGCATAAATAAAACTAAATAAGCTTATAAACTTAAATTAAAATGGCCTAATGACATGGCCTTATTACAATCTTGAACTTGCAAAATAAATTACACAATAAATGTCTCAAAATATAGCATGTATATTCGGCCTCACTTAGGTTTAATTATTTTTCCACATAATGTCATAATTTGACCATCATGTTAATTAAATCCCTTAAATGACTAGCTTAATTTATCTTAGCCATTTTTTTCCATTTTTAGGTCAATATGACCTATATATATATATTCACTCTCGGCCATATATATGTATATGCTTAAAAATTACAAAAACCATAAGTTTAAGGTGTTTATACCTTGATTAAGCCTTGTATGCTCTCGGCCACTTGTAGGAAAAATCACCACTTGATTTAGACATGTTTAATACACAAAAACAAGATATGGTTACCCTCCAAGCTTGAGCTTAACCATAAGGGATAATTAATGTAAGATTTAAGGCAAAAATCACCTTAAAATGCAAGGGAAGTTCTAGGTATTTTCGACCTGAACCAAACACACCACAAGGTGTTAGATCCACCATATTGACATAGGAAATAGTTAGATCTCGAAATACTACCTTGTTATTAGGTTTTACCTTGGAAAAATGCCTTAAAAGAGAGTTTATCTTGGATCTCGGTCACCCTTGCTCCAAATGGCTAACCAACAGATTCCACATGAAAAGGAGAAGAAGATGAGGCTATGACCAAAGTTTCACAGCCAAACTCGAAGGGAATCAAAAGTTATGAGCTTAAAGCACATTTTTACCTTAAAATGTAGATTTGAACAACCTTGGTCCCTCTACTGGTCTCAACCGAGTTTAGCTCTTGTTATAACCTTAGAACACTGAGAATAAGCCATAGGAATTGATGAGCCACGAAATTTAGGTGTTGGTAGTGAAGAGATGAAGAAAAAGGGCTAAAAATGACATTAAAACACTTACCTTAAGGACTTAAGAGCTAGGTTTGCCTTCCATGTTCAAGAGCAAGCTTTGAGAGCTTGAGAGGAAGGGAGGGCTCGGCTGGATGGAGGAGATCGGACAAGGAAGGAAGGAGGAAGGAAGGAATGATTGAAAGAATTTGAAATAATGTAAAAGTAAGCTTAATTTTCAAAAAGTAATGTATTAGGTAGCATTATTGTCAATCAAGGAATTATTTTGCCTCCTCTCTTATTGCCAGCCGGCTGCCATGGTCCAAGTGGGTCAATTAGTTGACCATTGACCATGCTTGGTCAATATTGACTCATGCGGGCCCCACTTAGGGTTTTATTAATATTTTAATAATAAATTCGTAAATTTCTGGGATTAAATTCCTAATATGATATAATATGATTATATATCATATTTAAGGATAATTATAATTTTTTTAAGCCCATTAAAAATCAATTTAAAAGGCAATCTCACAAAAACGTGCTTTAAGGAGTTTTAGCGCACATTTTTGTGTCGCAGGGTGTTCCTGAGCTTAGTTCTCCTTGAGAATTGTTTTATTGTGTTCCTTACTTCATTATAATACCTAGGAATCCACTTGGGTCCTACTTGGGGTCATACAATCTTCATGGTGTCTTAAAGCACATTTTTGGCTTTACCGATCTTAAGGCGTGTTTTGCCTTGTTGAGATCTTTTAGATTGTTCCCCAATAATATTTAGATGTTTAATAGTCATCTTAGATCATTAATAGATCATTTAATTATATTTTAAAGATTAGGGGTATTTCATCCCCGAGGTGTCCACATCATTCAACATTCCACATTTCATCTCTATGATTCAATCAGTATCTAAGCGATACTATGTTCGGTATCTAAACGATACAACGTCAACTGAATTCATAAGAGAATATACACATATATCTATCATCAAACGAATTCATAGATACAAGCACAACTGAGTATCTCATAAGATACTTACATACATGCACACAACATACACAGGTGCACAATGCGCATACAAACAACCAACAAAAACAACGTATGCCCCGCATACAAAAACACAAAACCTTGTGCACACAAATGCACAGCCAAGAGGCTCTACCCCCCTTAAAAAGGGTTACACCCCTGTACCCCACAAGTATTCACAGACGCTACTAGAAGAGCGCTGGATATTTGGCTCTCATCAAATCCTCCAACTCCCAAGTGGCCTCTTCGACCTCGTGGTTCGGCCAAAGGACTTTGACTATGCGAACGGTCTTGTTTCTGGTCTCCCACGTCTTCGTATCTAGAATGCGGAGTGGAGTCTCCTCGTATCCAAGAGATGGGTCAAGCTCTAATTGCTCTGGCTGCAAAACGTGCGAAGGGTGAGGGATGTATTTCTTGAGCTGAGAAACACGGAATACATCATGCACTCTCCCGAGTTCAGCAGGTAAGTCTAACCTGTAAGCTAACGGGCCCACTCGCTCTGTAATATGATACGGACCAACATATTTCGGGCTCAACTTGCCCTTCTGTCCAAACCGAAAGATGCCCTTCATAGGTGACACTCTGAGAAAGACTCGGTCGTCGACTACGAACTCGAGATCTCTCCGTCAGACGTCTGCATATGACTTCTGTCTATCCTGGGCAGCCTTCATGTTTCTACTGATCTGTAAGACATCCTCCTTTACCTACGCTAGGTACTCGGGTCCGAGGAACGTGTTCTTGATCAAGTGTAACCGGTCAATCCAGCTCTCCTGGAAATCTAAGGCGCATGCTTGGAGCATGTCCTCCAACGTCTGAATGGTTCTCTCACTCTGACCATTCGTCTGTGGGTGAAAGGCGGTACATAGCTTCAGCTTCGTATCCAATGCCTTATGAACTTGCCCCCAAAACCGTGATAGGAATCGAGGGTCTCTATCTGACACGATCGTCTTCGGCACGCCATGGTGTCTGATGATCTCCCGCAGGAAAAGGTCCGCTAGCTTGGGAACTTTCCATGTGTCCTTGATAGGAATGAACTTAGACACTTTCGTCAATCTGTCGACGATCACCCAAATGGTGTTCGAACCTCCCTTAGTCGGTGGAAGGCTGACAACGAAATCCATGGATAGCTCCTCGACCTTCCAGTATGGAATGGGAATAGGCTGCACCAAACCTCCTGGTCTTCTGTGCTCGAACTTGACTTTCTGACAAGTCAAGCAGCGGGTGACAAACTCTGCTACATCCTTCTTCATGCCACTCCACCAAAAGTGAGTCCTTAGGTCTTTATACATCTTTGACGATCCCGGGTGGATGGACAAGGAAGAGCAATGAGCTTCATTAAGTATCTTCTCTTTCAACTTTGGGCTGGACTCTGGGATGCACAATCTACCATTCCGTCTGATAAGCCCATCATCACTGAGTCTGAAATCATATTTTTGCCGTTAACTAACTGCTGTCTGATGGTCTATATGTACTGGTCACTCTCTTGAGCACAGTGTAATTCTTCGACTAGGCTACTGCTGGCTGACATGGCATGTAAGGAGTGAGCTCTCTGGCTCAGGGCATCGGCTACTATGTTCGCCTTCCCCTCCTTATACTTGAGGTCGATGTCGTAGTCCTTCAAGAACTCGACCCATCGCCTCTGCCTCATGTTCAGATCATTCTGCGTGAATAGATACTGAAGGCTTTTGTGGTCAGAATAGATCATCACAGTAACACCATACAAGTAATGTCTCCATATTTTCAAAGCAAATACGACTGCTCCCAGCTCCAGATCATGTGTCGGGTAGTTCTCCTCATGTTTCTTCAGCTGTCGGGAGGCGTAAGCCACGACCTTCCCATGCTGCACGAGTACACACCCTAGCCCCGTACCTGAGGCATCACAGTACACTTCGAACCCGTTGGTCCCTTCAGGAATGGTGAGTATGGGAGCTGACGTCAGAAGGTCCTTCAGTGTCTGAAAGGAACGCTCACAATCAGCAGTCCACACAAACTGAGCGTCCTTCTTCATTAGATTCGTCATAGGCTTGGCTACTTTGGAGAAGTCTTTAACAAATCGCTTGTAGTAACCAGCCAACCCCAAGAAACTGCGGATGTCTGTCACTGTCTTCGGTTGGCCAGCTCTTGACTGCCTCGATCTTCGCAGGGTCGACAGATATCCCGCTGGCTGAAATGATACGCCCCAAGAATGCCATGCTATCTAGCCAAAACTCACACTTCAAGAGCTTGGCATATAGCTGGTTCTCTCTCATAATCTGTAGAACTCGCTTGAGGTGTGCCTCGTGCTCCTCCTTTGTCTTAGAGTAGACTAGGATGTTGTTGATGAATACCACAACTGATGAGTTGAGCTGCTCTCTGAACAGACGGTTCATGAGGTGCATAAATACGGCAGGTGCGTTCGACAATCCAAATGGCATAACGGTAAACTCGTAGTGACCGTAACGCGTCCGGAAAGCCGTCTTCTCTATATCTCTCTCTGCAATGCGTATCTGATGGTAGCCTGATCTCAAGTCGATCTTCAAGAACACTGATGCACCTCTGAGCTGATCAAACAGGTCATCGATGTGTGGAAGGGGGTACTTGTTCTTGACTGATACGGCATTTAACTCTCGGTAGTCGATGCAGAGTCGCATGCTCCCATCTTTCTTCTTAACAAACAATACCGGCGCTTCCCATGGAGACACGCTCGGTCTAATAAATCCCTTGTACAGTAGATCTTCTAATTGGACCTTCAACTCCCTCATTTCAGCTGGTGCCATCCGGTAGCGTGCCGTGGCAATAGGCCCCGTTCCCGGCATAAGGTCAATGGCAAACTCCACCTCTCGCACTGGTGGCATGCCTGGCAACTCCTCAGGAAACATATCAGGGATTCGGATACCACTGGCATATCCAAATCCATCTACTCCTCTTGCCTCGTGTCGTGGACATAGCATATGTAAGCGGTATGGCCCTTCCTCACCTCCTTCATCAAGGTCAAAGCAGATACAATTTTGATGGTGGGTTCCTTCGGCACACTGCGGTAGGAAATAGCTTTGCCCTCCGGGCTTTTGAGTAACAGTCGGTGCTCGGCACAATGTAACCGGCCCTTATGTCTCTGCAGCCAATCCATACCGATGATGACGTCAAAACCCAACCCTCTGAACTCGATCAAGTTGACGGTGAAAATCTCGTCCCGTATCACAATCTGCAAGTCGGTGTAGCGTCCCGTGCATCACACTCTCTCCCTGGATGGTAATGTGACGGTGAAGTCGGAGAGGTGCTCCGGGGTCAGTCCCAACTTCTTCACGAAAGAAGAGGAAACGAAAGAGTGAGACGCCCCTGAGTCGAATAAGACTGATGCATCGGTGCCATTCACAGGGAAGATACCTGTAGTATTTTCGTTTTAAATTAGCACTGTGGCTATAAAGGTTATATGCATTAATTTGGCTTGTTACGAGCCTTACCAGTGATGACATTGCCAATCTCCTTGGCCTGCGCCACATTCAAAATGTTGACGGTTCCTCCCTTCTCAGATTCATGGCCTGGATTAAAGAGTCGTATAAGAACAAGATGGATAACAATTGCATGAAAGAACTCCAAAACTCCACTTTTATTTATTCAACATGGTATTACATTATGCTTGCATACAAAGCTAGTAGCTTGCAACATTACATCAATATTATCTAAAAGTCAAGTTTAGACGCCTCGGTTTGATGTGGGTAGCGTTCACTAAAGATGGTGGTGCGGTGTTCAACTTAACCCGCTTGATCCCGTGGTACACTAACCTCGAATCTCCACCGAATATCAAAACATCTCCAGATCTAAGGACTAGCTTCCAAGCTAATTCCATTCTCTTCTGGTCGCCATACAGGAATTCTGCTTCATCTCCAATGGAGAACAACACTACGGGGATACCCTTTACAATGGACTTGGGTGTCTCATCCCGGTCCTAGTGTAATCCTAGTCGCCCATTCTTTTTGTAGAAGTTTACAATGCAAACGTCGGCATCAATGCCGGGTACTGGTTCGTCTTCGAGCTGGTGCGCGGTCTCCACCGCCTTCCGTGCTAAGATCTTGAATCTCTCTGGTATCCTAGGTACTCTCGCCCCATCTAGTTTCCTCACTTCCTGGTATGTCCTAGTCTGCGGGTCCCAATCTCTGCCTAGGCACATCATGTGTAGTCTCATCTTCGAACCACTCGTAAAACCCGAAATGTAAAACCCACCTAGTTCTCTACCCAAGGCTCTACACTCTTCTATGATGTCGGTTTGCTCGTCTAAGGTTAGGAATTCTCTAAGAAGAATCATACCCGGTTGTATGACTTGGCTATTCTCTTCTGGATTCTCCCGTCTTTCGGCTACGGGCCTTGGTTATCTTGGTCTTGTAGGTAGGGGGTAGCAAATGTCGTAACTACCTAAGATGTGGAAGTTCTCCTAAGATAAGTCACTTCTAATGTCGGTACATATACATAGATTATGCTTTAAAGCGTTTAACACACAACATGGTTTCAAGCAATAATAGTCGGGTATGAGAATTACCTGTAGCGCGATGGGCTCCCACCTCAGCGCCCGAGGTTCCCGCTGAATTGAAAGTGGCGCGTCCCTGATCGACTCCTTTCCCCTTCTAGAAGTGCATGTCAGTGGACGTCTGGCCCCCTAGGCCACCCCGTGGTGCTCCAGATCCTCCAGTAGAGGGCTTCTGAGCAGTCTTCGGCCCCTGGTAGTTGCGGTTGTCGAGGTTGGTGTAGCACTCAAAGTCGCGGTGCCCCATCTTCCTACAGTAACGGCACTCCACCTTGCTGCCGCTGCAATCCACGCCTGGGTGGTCTCTCCCGCAGCGCTTACAGTAGTAATGGTGTTGGGGCTTTCCGGTGCCGGTTTGCAACCGAAACTCAAATCAATACATGATATACACAAGGTAAGGTAGTTGGATAAATTACGAGGAGGGTATTCTCACCCTTGGGAGGTGCCGATCTCAGTGGCTGGGCGTCGACGGGCGGGCCTGTCAGTCTTGGTACGGGATCCTTCCCCTTGGAACCCTGCTGACTTTGCTGCCCTTGCTACCCCTGCTTTCCTTCCTTTTTAAAGAAGCCTCTGTTAAAACAGTTTCAGGGTCCGCATACACAATAATCAAACAATGAATAAAATCAACGAACGGAAATAATTCCTTACTTTCCCTTCTTCGAGCCCTCGCCTCGGTTCACTCCCCTGTCCTCAGACTCCTTCTCGGGCTTCTTTCTCTTCTTTGGGCCCAGAGTCTCATCCCGAGTCTGGAGCATCAGCTCCGTCCTCGAGGCAGCATCGTAACACTCTTGAAAATTCAACTGATAAGTCTTCACACATTCATGTAATCGAACAAGTGAAATATTAATGAGATTTAACGGTGTTCATTTTTATACCTGAAGGGTAGTATAAAGAGTGGCGCCATGGCTGCCTGGATACGGAATAGAAGACCCCCCCCCCCGGAACTTCTCAACCTTAACGGTCTCGGAGTAGTCGACTCCGAGGATGAAGTCAAGAAGACCAATGAAACGAGCGTAGTACTCGACCATGGACAGACTCCCCTGGGTCAGTGTCTCAAACTCCCGACGCTTCTTCTGCTTGAGGTGAGCGAAGTAGTATTTCCCTCGTAAGATCTCAACGAAAGTAGCCCATAAGAAGTCGGGCGTAGCTAAATGCTGGTCCTTCACCAGTCTCCACCAATTACTAGCTGCATTCTTCAGGTTGAAAGCAGCGATCGTGACCCTCGGGTCAGCTGGCACTAGCAAGGCTTCGAAGGCCTTCTCATGCTCCAAAATATAACTGTTATACCCAAAATTTTGACCCCCCCCCCCGGTTAGGGTCTGTAAGGCTTTGGTGTTGCAAGACGCACTTCAATCAAGTCATGAGGAATCCCGGCTCGATTGGCGCATTCCGGGGCATCGGGAGCAGTTTCGTCATCGTTAGGGGCGTTTTCGTAATTTTTAAGGAAACCAAAACCTCCTATAGGCTTTCTCTCTCCTCCAAACGATGCTTAAATCAACTTGAAATACTTTGAAATTTTAACCTATGATAGAGGATGACATTTTAAGCATAATGGCGTTGGAATTTTGATTTTTTGAATTTTCAATAATTTTCTAGCAATTTCTGATTGAATCTAACGAGAAATTGAATTTAAAAATAGTCCAACATTTAAAAATTTGATTCCACTTCATAAAAATCATAATTGTCATCCTTGACACGTGGCTAAAATTTCACAGCAAAATTCCTTTGGGAAGTCACTTAATTAAAATTCCAAATAAACTTACTTTTACTAGATTTTCTTTATCTTTAAGAAACTCTATATAAAGGGATAAATCTTTTGATCAAAGGAGAATCTCATAAGCTCAAGAACCCTAGGAAGTCAGAAAGCATTGCCTCCCTTCTCTCTCTCATGTTTTTTCAACACCCGCCCACCAAAATCATACCGAAAATCCCCCGAAATCACCATCTAAACTCGTTTTCCAATTCCCAAAGCATCAACAATCATCAAAACCCCACATAAACACCATCAAAACGTGAAGAACAGCAAGAACAACCAACAACCACAAGCTTGGTTCGAAAACCTTTCGGGTCTGCCATCAACGGAGCCTTCGACGAATCCCGGTGTGAAGAATCATTGTAAACCGTAAGGTAAAACAGGTAGAAATTCCACTTTCCTAACTCCCCACGACCTTATCAGTCTTGTCTCAAAATTTGGGTTCAAACCAACTCTTCTCGGCCTCTGTATTACTATTTGTTTAAGCTACTGCCTTGTTACTAATTTGCTAAGTTTTGTGTATTTTTTTATTTCAAACTGAAAACTTTTAATCACTAACATCTTGTACATCTTTCAGGCTACAAGTACATAAATTTTGAGCTAAAAACACCGTCTGGAGCCATCAAAAACCCACTATCCGTGGGTGGTCCGTGACCTCGGACGCATGGTCCGGGACCACGGACGGGTTGTCCGTGACCACGGACACCCACGGACAGTGGCGGGATTTCTTATTTTTTGAATTTTTCAGATTTTAGGGTTTTTAACAGTACACGTCCGGGCCCACGGACACCCTGTCCGTGGTCACGGACTTTTCAAGTTTATGTTTTATTTTGGTTCTGTTTTCGTAATCATGTAGTTCAATTGGGGTCCGTGGTCTCGGACATTAGGTCCGTGGCTACGGACATAATTAAAATTTGACCTAATTCTGCCTCCGAAACCCTAGTTTAGGTAGTTTTAATTTAACTATAATTTTCTGTCAAAAAATGTTAAAAATACAAAAAAATCAGAAGCGCGCACTTAGGTTAAAACGACTCGTAATAAGCCGTAATTAAACTAAGTAGAGGAAAAACGACTTCGAGGGGTAATAAAAGTAATTGTACCCTAAATAAGTCGAATATCAAGCCCCCAAACCCGAACTCTCCTTTCCTAATTTGATCTAGGTTAAAATTAGTTGGCGACTCACAATAGGTTCCAGTGAGCTAGCTTAGGTTTTAATAATATGGTCATATGACTTAGTTATTAAACTTCGGTTATAAGTGGACCTAAAACCCGACTAGATCCTAATCAATCTAATCAACATAGGATAGGTTTAAAAATCGAGGCTCACAATAACGCTTCAGGGCGACGGGGTCCGGCTCCCCTGAGTAGGTCGGTGGTCGTGTCTCGGACAGCGCCTTCAGCCAATTCACCTCACGGGGCTGACGTGGGTGGGGTGGTGCTCCTCTAAGCTGAGTGAGTATGGCGGTAACCGCCTCGGTAACGCCTGGGATGGCGGGGTCACTACCGCCCCCTCTGCCGGCTCCATGGCCTCTAGCTCTACCAGACATCTGTAGTACAGATTGTCGCATTACAATTCGGTAAATATACCGTAAACACACAGTGGATATTGAATTGCCTTAAAGGCTAACAAGTACACGCGTAGTGCGTTATTTAAACTTAAGTTCGTCTAACGAGTCATCTCGTACCTCACATACGTATCCCGTGTTTCCCCAATCCTATGCTTACTGTTTAAATCCTAGTATCTCGTCATCAGAGCGTTACTCCGCTCTGATACCACTTTTGTAACACCCCTCTCGGTAACAATGTAATAATCTCTCACGTTAACAATAATAAACACGTCTCACAGTGGAAGGAAGAACGGTAATTAGAACTCACACGGGTGTTACTTGCCATCCCTCGCCCATGCGAGTGATGAAGCAATATGAAAACAATTACAGAAGAACAACATATAAATAAATCCCGCGGTGATAACGAGATACCGCCTATACTACAACTAAGTCTCCAAAACGTAACGTCTATAGTGAGCGTCTAGCTGTATCCCAAATGCGTACAATACCAACATTAGTAATATAAACATCTATCTCAATACATTAAGAAGTACGTGCGGTAATCAAAATTCAAAAAGCCTTAACTACCCGGGCCCCGCACTCCGGCTTCGTCCGTGATCAGCAACCTGCATAATGCCATAAAGGCTTAGCGATAAACGCTGAGTATGCCGGGCTTGGACCCTAGTGGTCACTTAAGTCATATTAACCGTCTTTTTATTAGATTCGTTACATGCATTGCCGTTTTACAGTTTATAATGAATGCTATAAAAACGCAAGTAAACACACAACAGTCATTACAATATACATACATCACAATATTGCACCAGACAATAAAACAGAGGCGGTAATTCACGCAACGCTTATTAACATCAACACATATCACATCAGTCCCCCCCGGGCCTTAACATAACACTTTAATTTGGTCAGCACTGTCGGGCGTCAGTTAGGACAACCCGGAATAACTCGCATGGACGGTAGTCCCACGTACACACATGGTGCTCACTGCCCAGAGGATTTGAAAATTCCGGGTCTTATTCACTTTGCCTTTTTAAAAGCGTCCTGTTATACCCAAAATTTCAACCCCCAGGAAGAGAGTCTCTACTAATAGGATAGTAGCGAGGGTTCCCGGTTCGATCAGCACATTTCAGAGTACTAGGGACAGCTTAGTCATCTCCAGTAGGGCTGCCCATGGTAGGTTAACCGTCTTATTCGGTTAACCGCTTTCGGCTAACCGGGTCTTCGGTTTTTAAAAATTCAATTCCATTACCATTCCATTTAGATCGGTTAACCGGATTTGGTTAACCGTTTAATTCGGTTTTCTAAAATTCAATTCCATTACCATTCCGTTTAGACCGGTTAACCTTTAGTTCGGTTCGATTTTATCGGTTAACCTTGTAGCCGTATATTGTTTTTATTGATGAGACTCATACTATTAATATTATAGTATAATATTGATCATTCACCTAAATCATGAGTGACAAATCTAATATACGTGACAAAAAATATAATAATATGTATATTTCCTCAATAGCTAGCATAAATTATTATATAAGGTGAGCATTAATATTTGAAGTTTTTCATTGTTCATATAATCGGTTAACCACGGTTAACCATGCGGTTAACCGCTCTGGAAAATTCAATACCATTACCGAAACCGAAACCGGTCAATTTACACGGTTCGGTTAACCATACCGCAAGAACCGGTACGGTTAACCTGAAAACAGGTACGGTTCACTTCGGTTTCGGTCGGATACCGCGGTTTCGGATTTTTTTGGGCAGCCCTAATCTCCAGGGGCACTTTCATAATTTTTCAAGGCTCCTCAGCCCCCGATAGGCTTTCTCTCTCCTCCAATCAAGGGTCAAATCAATTCAAAATTCTTTGAAACTTTAACCCATGACAGAGGATGACATTTGAAGCATAATGGCGTTGGAATTTTGATTTTTCGAATTTCCATATTTTTCTAGCAATTTCTGATTGAATCTGACGAGAAATTGAATATAAAAATATTCCAATATCCAAAAAATTCGATTCCACTTTAGAAAATTCAGAAATATCATCCTTTACCCATGGGTAAAATTTCATAATCATATTCCTTTTGGAAGGCCTTGAGCTAAAACGTCGGTAAATCTCGATTTTTACCAGATTTTTCTATCTTTAAGGAAGCCTATATAAGGAACCTTATCCCATGATCAAATCAGAACCTCAAGAACCCTAGACCCTCAAAGAAGGCAGCCGTCTCATTCTCTTCACGTTTTTACACATCCAAGCACCAAAATCACATCAAAAATCCCCCGAAATCACCATCTAAACACATTTTTCAACTCCCAACACATCAACAATCATCAAACATCAACCGAACCACCTCCAAAACGTGAAGAACACCTTCAACAATCAACAACCAGAAGCTCGGGTCGAACTCAATCCGGAACCGGCACCATCGGAGCCTCCGAAGAATCCCGACGTGAAGAATCCTCCTGAATTCGAAGGTAAAACAGGTTGCAATTCTACTTTTCTAATTCTCCACGACCTTATTAACTCTCTGTCAAATTTTGGGTTCAAATTAACCTTTTTACGCTTCTGTATTGCTAATTACTTTTGTTTCTGCCTTGTTACTTGTTCGTCAAGTTTCGTACATAATTCGACTTCAAACTGTGATCTTTCGATTACTAACATATTGTACATCTTTCAAGCTACACGTGCATAAATTTTGAGCCGAAAACACCTTCGGGAACCACCATAAAACCCCCGTCTGTGGGTTGTCCGGGACCTCGGACCTATGGTCCGGGACCACGGATGGGTTGTCCGTGGCCACGGACACCCACGGACGGCGGCGGGATTTTAAAATTTTAAAATTTTAGGTTTTGCTAAACTATGTCCGGGCCTACGGACATCTTGTCCGTGGCCCCGGACTTTTCAAATTTTTGTTTTCTGTTTAATTCGACTTTTATTTTCACATAGGTTAACTAGGGTCCGTGGTTACGGACATTAGGTCCGTGGCTACGGACGGAAACAAAATTTGACCTAATTCTGCCTCCAAAACCCTAGTTTAGGTAACTTTCAATTTCACTTTAATTTTCTGTCAAAAAAAACGTTAAAAAATAAAAAAAAAAAACAGAAGCGCGCACCTAGGTTAAAAACAACTTTGTAGAAAGCCGTAATTAAACTAAGTAGAGGAAAAACGACCTAGAAAGGGTAATGAAAGTAATTTGAACCCTAATTAAGTCGAATATCAGGCCCCCGAACCCGAACTCTCCTTTCCTAATTTGATCTAGGTTAAAATTAGGTGGCGACTCATAATAGGTTCCAGTGAGCTAGCTTAGGTTTTAATAATTATTGTTTTATGACATAGTTATTAATCTTAGATTATAAGTGGACCTAAAACCCGACTAGATCCTAATCAACTTTAATCAACATAGGATAGGGTTTAAAATCGAGGCTCACAGAATGGCGACTCTGCTAGGGACAAACTCTTATTATTAACTTGTTTAATTTTAAGAAAGAGGGCTTAACTCGAAAAATGTTTATTCATGGCTTTATTATATTGTTTGTTTACTTTCGTGCGCACTTTAATTTCTGTACCTTTGCATCATATGAGAGCGAGGGTCCACGCAAACCAACTTCACCCCGGGACCCGTTTGAGGGTCCCCTGTCAGGGACTCACACCTTTTAGTGATGCGAATAAGCGGGGGAAAAGAGGAGGGTGTCGTCTAACCACACCCCCTTAATACCTGGGCCTTAGCCCCAAGGCGTTTTTCCGTGGCAGTTCCCTTACCTAGCCCATTGTTTGGTCAGTCAAAGACCCGGCCGTAGACGCACACCTTCAGGTGATGTGAAAAAAGTGGGGAAGCCCAAAGAGAATAGCGTGCAAGCCCTATTCCTTTGTGGTGACCTAGGCCCAAGCCCCAAGCACCTCTCCGGATCGATCCATACCCAGATTGATTTAACCGTCAAGTGAAGACATGTTGAATTTGTGTGAGCCTTGTTTGCTTGTGTGATCGGTCCACTACCCAGTCTAGAAATTGATAGGAGTTTCCCCTGCATCAACTTAGCCCAACCCGAATTGGCAGCTCTATTGTTTGCGGCCCAAAGGCCCTGTTTGATTTAATGTTTGAATCATTTGGCCTTCGGCCCAAAAGTTTAGACTTAGGTGATTTCTCTTTTTCGGCCCAATTCGAATTATCAATTTAGTTCTAGGCCCATGAAAAACAAATCCACCTAAAGCAATCCATAAAAATCCATCAGGCATTTCCATTTCAAGGCCCATTCTAGTCCAGGAAGACTTCTCACTCGGGTTTTGACCCACGATCCTAGACATGGGTATCATCTTCAAGCCCAATCATAATTACTCGGCCCAAATTCCAATTCACGTCCAGAACATGGTTTAGAAATCACTTCGGCCCATGCGCTTCACTTCTAGCCCAAACACATTCTGGCCCAAGTGCCTAATTCTCAGAACATTTCAGCCTAGCCACCAGTTCACAGCTTACGAATCATTCTGGCCCATGTGCCTCTCTTCCAATTCATTTCGGGCCTCAGTGTTTACCCACAATCTTCAAAACATTCCAGCTCATATGCTTTTCTTGCATCCCAAACAAGTTTTAGCCTAAAACTTCTTTGCGGCCCAGAAATTTAGCTCAGGTCACTTTTGTTTTCCAATAGATAAGCCCAAATCTCAAGTATGGCAGAGGGAGGAAATCCAATCAACATGGATGCCCAGTTAGCCGAAGAATTCAATGAGATGCTGAAAAAGATTGAGCGCATGGAGAGGGCCACCAAGCCAGCCGGTTTTGACTACTTCTCCATTGGATTATATCCCAAGGTTGATCTTCCTCCAAAGTTGAAATTGCCAACACTTCCTCTATACAAAGGTTCCTCCGACCCACAGCTTCTTTTGGCAATGTTCGACAGAGAAATGTTCATTCTTTCGTTAAGCGACATGCAGAAGGCCAAGGTATTCGCCCGCTATCTTGATGAAACTCCTCAGCATTGGTACATAACTCAAAGGATAAATACCAAGACCTACGAGGAGGCATGTGAAGCTTTTCTGCGTCATTTTGAGTCTGCTAGAAGTTTTGGAGTCACCAGGGCTGTAACACCCCTACTACGCACAACACATTACTTGGAATCGCAGCGGAAAATAAACAACTAAACAGTAACTAAACGAATGGTGCTACAATGCCGTCAACCACCCACGTGGCTAACAAGGCTGAATAAATACAATTGTACCGGTCTGATGATCAGACTCCCGAGCGTAGAACTAATAACCATATATATATACATCAACATAATACCGAGTGTTTACAAAATCCTTCACTGTATACCGTCACTGTAAACCATTATAAACAAGTATATAATACGCCACGGGAGCACAGGCGCATCCCGGGCAAACATCCAAAAGTACTCCAAAAGTAGCTACACCCTAGGATCTAGAGCCACTCCGCTTCTTCGATCCTCATCCTGCAGTATAAGAAATATGGATCCCCCGAGGGGGTCAGCAACCCTTGGCTGGCATGGTTAACGCGCAGCCCATCGACTACCGGAATGCGCGCAACTATTTGTCATGATGACATGGTATTTATTTTAACACACACAACACATACATATATAACATAACATGGGTATTGTACCCATCATAACACACATCACACACATACAATTCCTTTTAGGAAGAGAACCAACACAGTTAGTCCCCATTGAGAGCTTAGAGAATGTTGCCATGCTCATACTTAGCTCGTTACATAACTCGTTACCGTCCGGTTAGATTGAACGGTTACTTAACACAAGGTGCCGCGGATATAGTGATCCAAGTACACCGAAATAACACATAGTATGCCCCTGTGGCCCGACGTGAGTCAGTAAAATAGCCTTGGTTAAGCTAAAGGGAAGGTTAGAAACCAAATTGGAAACTTAACCATAACATACAGAGAGAATCGAACCGGTTATGACATCGACTCCCATACTCACACGCGTGGCCGGAACAGACCGGACTCCTCACTTCCCCCGTTACCCTTGTTAGTAGTTCATCATTGAACTCAATAAACAATCCACAATAATAGGTCAAGTCTTGTTAGACACACACAAGGGAAGAGAGAGTCATAGTTAACAACATAATGATATTTAACAACTGTAAACTCCTTACATGGTTTAATCTTACAAGGTCATAAACACACAGAAAAACAAACAACACACAAGCCGGTGTAAACCGGTAGGCAACAGACTGCAAGAAAACCATACCTTGGTCCTTGCCTCGTTTCGTTTCCACCTTGAGAGAATCCTATACACATTAGTAACGTCGGTTAATTATTTATTTAACTTCACACTTACTAAGTATTCAACATGATTGTATGACATGTTTTAATGTCTAATCTTACCCTAGGTTACCTTCATTATACACCCTAGGGTTAACTACATAAGTCACATTCTTTTCTGTTTTTTTTTTTACAAGTTTTAGGTCCGACCGGACTTGCCGACCGGACTTGTCCATGTCCGGTCGATTCCAGAGAGTTTCTCCCCTTCGGAAATTTAGCCCGACCGGACTTGCCAAGTCCGGTCCTATGTCCGGTCGATTCCAGTAACTCAATCCGTACACAAATTACAAGCCCGACCGACCTTGCAAGTCCGGTCCCAAGGTCGGTCCATTCCAGAAGCCAATTCTCGCAGGGTAAACTGGGCCCGACCGAACTTGCAAGTCCGGTCGCAAGTCCGGTCTGCCCCAAATTTTTGTTTTCCTTTTTACATTCAACTCCAAACTTCACCCCATATAACTTAGTACCCCCTAACCTCATTTGGGCACTTCAAACACAACTTAAGACATCCTTAAACACTCATAAAACTCATTTTCCAATTCCTTAAGCCTTTACTTATATCTTCACAAAATTCTTAACACTTACAATGTTTACTCCTAGTTTTTCAAGTGGTGTTTCACACCTAAGATAACTACTATCCCAAAAGCTTCCTCCTTATTTTAACATCATCTCCCAAGCATCATCTCTCACAACTAATCCCTTATATCCCTCTTGAAACTCTTTTCCTAGTGTACACTTCTCCTTATTTTACCAAAGTTTGCCTAGGTATTTACCTAAGTCCCAAAGTGACTTTGGTACTTACTAAATCTCAAGATCATGCCTAAGTCCTTATTACACTCTAGAGTACTTCCTAGTTCATCAAAATTCCTTTACAACTTCTTGAACTCCTTATGCATTTTCTAAATTTCGACATAGTTTCTCCTAGCATTTTGTTACACCTTAGCACATTATTTTCATCATTAAACATCCTAGAACACTAAGAACACCAAGAACACTTTCTTACACAACTTCACCAAATTCACACTACATCACAATATAGTGCATAATTGAATTGCATGGCACTTAGGCCCTTAAAATGCATGGCTCTTAGGCCCTTAAAGTGCTTAAATCATAAACACTGAATTTCCACAATATATATGCCTTTAACCTGCGATTACATACAACAAGACATATGTTATTTTACTAGTCTCCTTGAGAACATTTACTAGGTCATTTGCCATTTGCTCTTTAGGTAGTTTTAATAAGCAATCATAGGCTCATTTCTCCTAAGGCATTAAACAACATTAAGTTAGTAGATTTACCTCTTTTTCCAAAACACTTCCTTCTTGTTTCCTTACAAAACCGTATGGTATTTTGATTCCTTGTCAAGTTCTAGACAATATTCAAACATTATAATGAGTATTCAAGCTTTGAGCTTCATCTCATTGTAAACCCTAATTTTGCATTGTTTCAAAAACATTAATGTAGTTGTTTTACCTTGCTCTTTGAAGAGAGTTTGAATATATAACAAGAGAGGACTCCACCTAGTCCATGAAGAGTTGAAATGAAGCTAGAACAAAGTCACACAAAGAGCTATATCAATGTGTATTTTCGGTCAAGGTAAGAACATGGAGGAAACATGATTTTTCTTTGAGATTCCTTACCTAGAAGCAAAGGAGATCAACAATATGTCAAAAGACAAGCTCAAGCTCCTTCAATGGTGGAACACCTTGGCACCGAAATGGGGCTCTTGGAGTTTTGAGAAGATAGGAATGAAGAGCTTGATGAGAGGAAGAGATTGGTGGTCTTAGAATTTGATTTGGACAAGTGAGCAAGATTTTACAAGAGGTCAAAGTGGGAGTTCTAATGGTGGTAGTGGTATTACCGAGAGAGAGCAAAGAGAGAGGTAGAAGATGGTGTTTGGAAACCGTGGGAATGAAGGAAAGAAATGAGAATGAGATAGGATTTGCTTTTAAGAAGATATTTATGCTTATAAAGTAAAAAGTAAGTTTACTTAGTTTGCTTTACTTACTTATTACATTAACTAGAGAGTGGTGAGTCACCACACTTATAAAAACCGGCCCCCTTTATTAGTATGAGGGTATTTTAGTCTTTGTTTGTCAATTTAATTACTTAATACAACATATGTTATAAACTAGCTTATAAAAATCACTATTCACCTAAACAAGGCACTTAGAAGTGAAATTTTTGATTTCCCATTAATATAGCCACCCAAATGTGATACTATATAGTACACATATATATTTAAGAGTAATGATGGACATTTAGCCACTCAAAACTCATTTACAAGACAATTTTTCAAAAATGTGCTTTAAGACTTCTTAAAGCACATTTTGTGTTTTAACTTGTTTTCAAGCTTGGTTTTCCCTGGTAATTGGTTTAATATGTTCATTAGTGTATAAATGAGGTCTTGGTAAGCTCATTAGGCCTTACCCAAGTTTATCCCAAGCTTAGAGCACATTTTGGCTCTTATTGACTTTAAAGCACATTTGTGTTTCCTTTTGTTTAAATTTGTTTACTAAGGTTTCTAAGACTCTTTTTAGTCTTATTACACCCTATTTAGGTGTTTAAACAACATAACTAGGTTTGGGGTATTTCAATCTACCCCCCTTAAAAGAACTTTGTCCCCAAAGTTCATACTTCCCACATATCTTAAATATTAGAACATGAGAACACATATCAACCACACTTCCATATTACACTAATAACATCTTTACATCATATCGGACACGTGGTCCAAACAACAAAACATCACAACATCATTCAGACTCAGCGGTCTGAAACATTAACAACATGACAATACAACACAGACAATGTATTCAAATACATGTCATACACATAACCGAAACGGCTCTACCCCCCTTAAATAGGGGTACGCCCCGTACCCCATACATATAAACACTAAGAAGTAAACAACGACGGGTACTTCGCCTTCATCTTATCTTCCAGCTCCCAAGTGGCCTCCTCAACGTCCTGGTTAGACCAGAGAACCTTCACCAGTCTCACAGACTTATGGCGAGTGTCTCGAGTCTTAGTGTCCAGAATCCGTACCGGAGTCTCCACTGATCGCATGGTCGGCTCTAAAGTTAGCCTTTCAGGCTGAAGCACATGAGACGGATGAGACATATACTTCTTCAACTGGGACACATGAAACATCATGTACCTTGCCCAGCTCGCGGGGTAAGTCAAGTCTATAAGCTACCGGGCCGATCCGCTCCGTCACACATAAGGCCCCACATATTTTGGGCTCAACTTGCCTTTCTGGCCAAAACGAAACACTCCCTTCATGGGGGATACTCTCAAAAATACTTGATCGCCCACGGCGAACTCCAGGTCACGTCGGCGCACATCTGCGTACGACTTCTGTCTATCCTGAGCTGCTTTCATATTAGCCCTGATCTGGCGAACTTCTGCCTGAACTTGCTCAAGATACTCTGGTCCTATAATGACAGTCTCACTCGACTCATCCCAGCATAATGGTGTGCGGCATGGTCTACCGTACAATGCCTGGAAGGGAGACATCTTGATCGATGCATGATAACTGTTGTTGTAACTAAACTCGATCAGATGTAACTTATCAATCCAGCTGGTCTGAAAGTCAAGTGCACATGCACGTAGCATATCCTCAAGTGTCTGGATGGTGCGCTCACTCTGACCATCGGTCTGTGGGTGAAACGCCGTACTCAATTTCAGTTCGGTACCCAATGCCTCTCGTGTAGACTTCCAATATCTGGATAGGAATCTGGTATCTCTGTCAGATACAATCGTCTTTGGTACACCATGATGTCTTACAATTTCCTTATCGAATAGTTCTGCCAATCTTGCCACTTTCCAGGTGTCCTTCATCGGAATGAATCGAGACACCTTGGTCAGTCGGTCTACCACAACCCAAATCATATTCAGACCTCCCCTTGTAGGCGGAAGCCCTACCACAAAGTCCATAGATATGTCGTGGAACTTCCACTCCGGCACTGGCATTGGCTGCACCATACCACCAGGCCGTCGGTGCTCAAACTTGACCTTCTGACAAGTGAGACACCTCAACACATAGTCATTCACATCCTCACTCAATATGCGCTCCTTCAACTCGACGCTACCCCTGGGTATACACAACCGGCCATTAAGCCTAATCAGGTCATCATCGTGGAGTCTGAAGTCATACTTCTGACCCTCGAATGTGCCATCAATAAGCTTCTGCCTAATCTCCACCATGTACTGATCCGTCATCTGAGCACTCCGCACCTCTTCAACCAAGCCAGTATGAGAGACTAGCGAATGGAGAGAGTGTGCTCGGCGACTCAATGCGTCAGCTACCACATTTGCTTTACCCTCCTTGTACTGTAAATTGATGTCATAATCATTCAGAAATTCAACCCACCTTCTTTGTCTCATGTTCAACTCTTTCTGAGTGAACAAGTATTTCAAGCTCTTGTGGTCAGAATAAATCGTCACACTTACCCATACAAGTGATGTCGCCATATCTTCAGTGCGAAGACAATGGCCCCCAATTCTAAGTCGTGGGTAGGGTAGTTCTCCTCATGCTTCTTCAGCTGTCGGGAGGCGTAAGCCACGACCTTCCCGTGTTGCATCAACACACAACCCATACCCCTGCCTGATGCGTCGCAATAGACCTCAAAACCATCTGGCACCGTCTGGTAATGTCAGAACCGGTGCAGATGTCAGAGCATCCTTGAGACTCGTGAAAGCCCTCTCACAGTCGACTGTCCACTCGAATGGTGCATCCTTTTCATCAAGGAAGTCATCGGCTTCGAGACACTGGAGAAGTCCTTCACAAATCTCCTATAGTAACCCGCCAGACCGAGGAAGCTCCTGATGTCGGTAACTATCTTCGGCCTAGGCCAGGTGCGCACTGCATCTATCTTTGCCGGATCAACAGCGATCCCGGCCTCAGAAATCACATGTCCAAGGAAGGATACTTGGTTCAACCAAAATTCACACTTAGAAAATTTAGCATACAGCTGATTCTTTCTCAATGTCTGCAATACATCTCTCAGGTGGCTTTCATGCTCACCTCTCGTTTTCGAATACACAAGTATGTCATCGATAAAGACTACCACAGATTTGTCCAACTGATCTTGGAAGAAACGGTTCATTAGGTCCATGAACTTTGCTGGTGCATTTGACAAGCCAAACGGCATAACTGTGAACTCATAATGCCCATACCTAGTTCTGAAGGCTGTCTTTTCGATATCCCTGTCACGGATGGCAATCTGGTGGTATCCGGAACGTAGGTCTATCTTGGAGAATACTGATGCTCCCCTCAGCTGATCAAATAGATCGTCGATGCGTGGTAAGGGGTAACGGTTCTTCACCGTAACAGCATTCAGCTCCCGATAATCAATACATAGGCGGAGGCTACCGTCCTTCTTCTTCACGAAGAGGACCGGCGCTCCCCATGGTGAAACACTAGGGCGGATAAAGCCCTTGTCGAGTAGGTCTCTCAGCTGCTCCTTGAGCTCTGTCATTTCTGCTGGAGCCATACGGTAAGGTGCTTTCGCAATGGGTCCGGTGCCCGGAACTAGATCAATCTCAAACTCAACCTCTCGTGCTGGCGGCATGCCCGGCAGTTCCTTAGGAAATACATCAGGAAACTCCGACACTACCGGCACATCTGGGCTAAACTCAGGGTCTCTCTCTATGTCCTGAACATAGCAGAGGTATACATCACTCCCTCGTCGTAACTCGTGATACATAGCCATGGCGGTGATGATCTGAGTCGAAGGCTCCCTGGGCCTCTGGCGGTAAGATATGGTAACCCCAGATGGACTCCGAAGAAGCAGTCGATGCTCAGCACACAGGATTCTGCCCTTGTGCCGCTCCAACCAGTTCATCCCGACAATCACATCAAAGCCTAGTCCGTCGAACTCTATCAAGTCGATCGGAAACTCTTCACCCCTGATTTGTACAATTGCACCTCGGTAGTAGCGGGTACATCGGATCCGCTCTTTCGACGGGAGAGTAACCACGAAATCTGGCATCTCTTCACCATCTAACCCCAGCCTCTTCGCAAATGATAGCGAAATGAATGTGTGTGAGGCTCCAGAGTCGAACAAGATCGATGCATCCACGCCATTCACTGGAAAGGTACCGGTGAGGATCGTGCCGCTCTTGCCGGCTTCTGCCTTACTGCAGACACTCAGTATAGCTCCCGTTCCGAGTGCACAACCTAATTCATTGGCAAACTAATAAGTATTGGGTAACAACACGGTTGATATGCTTCAAACAACTCCACTTTATTCATTAACACACTCTTTTTACAACATTCATTGGCTTATACTGTCGCCATGATTCACACTTACAACATCCTTAATACATACTGTTTATCACATAATTATACAAGGCTTAAAACTGTCTGAAGGTCAGATTCAAACGTCCGGGTTTCATGTGTGTGGCATTGATCACTGCCGACGGTGCGGTATTCAGTTTGATCTTTCTGATGCCATGGTATAGCATCCTTGATTGTCCACCCATGATTAGTACATCTCCCGATTTCAGCAGTAGCTTCTTTGCGAGGTCAGCACGCTTCTGCTCGCCATACACAAACACTGCGGTATCACCAATGGACCAAGACACCACGGGTACTCCCTTACTTAGAGACTCGGGTGACTCGTCCTTGTCTTGGTGTATCCCTAACCGTCCACCTTTCTGGTAGAAGTTCACAATACATAGATCTGCTTTCACACTTGGAATTGATTCCGTTTCAACTTGCTGAGCAATTCCCACGGCGTGGTTAACGACCGCGTGGAACTCCTCTGGTATACTTGGTACTGTTGCTCCATCTTCAGCTCGCACTTCTTGATATGACTTGGTGTAAGGGTTCCAGTCCTTACCCATGCACATCATCTTCAATTGCATCCTTGCTCCGTTCGGGTATTCGGGTGTGTAAAACCCTCCTGGTGTTGCTCCAAGTTCGTCGCATCGCCTGATGATATGGATTTGTGCCTCCGGTGTCAGGTATCCATTTAAAAGTATCATACCTGGCTGGATGACCTGACATTGCTCCAATGGAAAGTCGGTGATGTTGATGGCGGTTTCTTCAGGGTTTGGTGTGGGTGGGATTGGATAACATATATTGAAGTTTCCTTTAAGTTTAGAGTACTCTAATTAGGTAAATCTCACACTATACTTTATTTATTTACTCACATGGTTGTTCATTTAAACTTACTCACACACACATGCATGAAATGCGGTATGCAGACACTTATTACATTCAACAGTTTAGGCGGTACCTGGTCTAGAAGAGGGCCCTGGCGCCTCAGACCGGTCCACCACATTCAGGGTGGCCTTGTTGGACCCCGACCCCTTCCCCTTCTGGGACTCTGTGTACCTCTGATCTGGGGGTGGCTGGTTTGCCGTCTTCTGGCCATCGGTGGTCGTAGTGGCCTTCCCTTCCATTGCCCCTTGGGCCTGTAGCTTCTACTGTTCGGGTTCTGCCAGCATTCGTAATCGCGGTGACCCATCTTCTTACAGTATCGGCACTGAACATCGTTACCCTTGCAGTCCTTGCCGGGGTGGTCTCCGTTGCACCACTTGCAGTAATAGTGGCGCTCCGGTCCAGAGCCCGAGCCAGCTGCTATCACAATACACAATCAATACTTTTTCCACAACTTATCAACATATACTCTAACTTATCACACAGGATTAGACAATTACCCTTAGGTGGGTAAGAACGTAGGGGCTTGGCCGCATACGCATAGGTGAGCTGCAGAGGCTCCTCAGCAGTGGTGGTCTGGGTCTGGCCCTTGCCACCCTGTTGCTGTCCTTTCTGGGACTGGGGGTATGATTTCTTCTTCTTCCCTCCCCACTGCCCTTGCGTGCCTTGGCCCTCGTTCTGAGCCTTGCGCTTGAGCGCACTCTCCTCGTCCCTCAGACGGACGGTGATCTCCACAATAGCAGCGGCATGATAGCACTCCTATATTTAGGGTGTCAGTTATGCCCCGCCAAATAAACTCACAACACATCAACACATCGTACACACTTATTCACATTACACTGTATTCCTTTACCTGCAAGGTGGTATATCCAGTAGGCCCCATGCCGTAGCGTAGGCGATAGTTCAGTCCGTTGTAGAAACGGTTCACAAGGATCCGGTCTGAGTAACCCAGATCCGGTAGCAGATGGATAAGTCCGATGAAGGCTGAGTAGTACTCATCTACCGTCATCTATCCCCTTGTCTCAGATTGTCCAACTCCAGGCGCTTGGCCTCTTGCACATGTATAGGGTAGTATTTGGCTCGCAGCAGAGCCGTGTACTCCCTCCACTGAAACGTCGGGTCAGCAACTCTACCCTCGCGCACAAGCTTCCACCAGTTTTGTGCCGAGCCCTTCAAGTAGTAAGCAGCAAGTCGTACCTTGACCTGCTCAGGTGGTGCTAGGGTTTCGAAGGCGGTCTCCATTTCGGAGATGTACGCCTCGAGCTTACGGGGATCGGTCTCCCCACTGAATGAGGGCGGCCTCAGATCAGCCAACGCCTTGACCCAATTGGTCTCTCGTGGCGGTGGTGGTGGTGGCTGAACTCCGGGCTGTTGCCCTTGCTGTATAGCAGCAACTAAATCGGGTACCAGCTGGGCTACGGCGGCTGCAACTGCCTCAGCCATAGTCTGTGCCGTAGTGTCATCGCCCAGGTCACCCATACCTCCAGTACCGCGCCGCGGCCTCTCCCTCGTGGTCTACCTGCCATCTGAATTCATATGAACATCTCATTAGCATTATGCTTGCACACTTATCGGTCCAATGGTTATAACGCTTCCCGATAATAAGGTATCTCCACACTTAGTTAGTGGTCAACCTTTCCAAATCTGTTCACTTAGGTATCTGTAGTTAGGTTTCCTAACTCGGTATATCCTAAGCTCGGTATTCTAGTCATCAGAGCGATACTTCGCTCTGATACCACTTTTTGTAACACCCCTACTACGCACAACACATTACTTGGAATCGCAGCGGAAAATAAACAACTAAACAGTAACTAAACGAATGGTGCTACAATGCCGTCAACCACCCACGTGGCTAACAAGGCTGAATAAATACAATTGTACCGGTCTGATGATCAGACTCCCGAGCGTAGAACTAATAACCATATATATATACATCAACATAATACCGAGTGTTTACAAAATCCTTCACTGTATACCGTCACTGTAAACCATTATAAACAAGTATATAATACGCCACGGGAGCACAGGCGCATCCCGGGCAAACATCCAAAAGTACTCCAAAAGTAGCTACACCCTAGGATCTAGAGCCACTCCGCTTCTTCGATCCTCATCCTGCAGTATAAGAAATAGGATCCCCCGAGGGGGTCAGCAACCCTTGGCTGGCATGGTTAACGCGCAGCCCATCGACTACCGGAATGCGCGCAACTATTTGTCATGATGACATGGTATTTATTTTAAACACACAACACATACATATATAACATAACATGGGTATTGTACCCATCATAACACACATCACACACATACAATTCCTTTTAGGAAGAGAACCAACACAGTTAGTCCCCATTGAGAGCTTAGAGAATGTTGCCATGCTCATACTTAGCTCGTTACATAACTCGTTACCGTCCGGTTAGATTGAACGGTTAACTTAACACAAGGTGCCGCGGATATAGTGATCCAAGTACACCGAAATAAACACATACTATGCCCCTGTGGCCCGACGTGAGTCAGTAAAATAGCCTTGGTTAAGCTAAAGGGAAGGTTAGAAACCAAATTGGAAACTTAACCATAACATACAGAGAGAATCGAACCGGTTATGACATCGACTCCCATACTCACACGCGTGGCCGGAACAGACCGGACTCCTCACTTCCCCCGTTACCCTTGTTAGTAGTTCATTGAACTCAATAAACAATCCACAATAATAGGTCAAGTCTTGTTAGACACACACAAGGGAAGAGAGAGTCATAGTTAACAACATAATGATATTTAACAACTGTAAACTCCTTACATGGTTTAATCTTACAAGGTCATAAACACACAGAAAAACAAACAACACACAAGCCGGTGTAAACCGGTAGGCAACAGACTGCAAGAAAACCATACCTTGGTCCTTGCCTCGTTTCGTTTCCACCTTGAGAGAATCCTATACACATTAGTAACGTCGGTTAATTATTTATTTAACTTCACACTTACTAAGTATTCAACATGATTGTATGACATGTTTAATGTCTAATCTTACCCTAGGTTACCTTCATTATACACCCTAGGGTTAACTACATAAGTCACATTCTTTTCTGTTTTTTTTTACAAGTTTTAGGTCCGACCGGACTTGCCGACCGGACTTGTCCATGTCCGGTCGATTCCAGAGAGTTTCTCCCCTTCGGAAATTTAGCCCGACCGGACTTGCCAAGTCCGGTCCTATGTCCGGTCGATTCCAGTAACTCAATCCGTACACAAATTACAAGCCCGACGACCTTGCAAGTCCGGTCCCAAGGTCGGTCCATTCCAGAAGCCAATTCTCGCAGGGTAAACTGGGCCCGACCGAACTTGCAAGTCCGGTCGCAAGTCCGGTCTGCCCCAAATTTTTGTTTTCCTTTTACATTCAACTCCAAACTTCACCCCATATAACTTAGTACCCCTAACCTCATTTGGGCACTTCAAACACAACTTAAGACATCCTTAAACACTCATAAAACTCATTTTCCAATTCCTTAAGCCTTTACTTATATCTTCACAAAATTCTTAACACTTACAATGTTTACTCCTAGTTTTTCAAGTGGTGTTTCACACCTAAGATAACTACTATCCCAAAAGCTTCCTCCTTATTTTAACATCATCTCCCAAGCATCATCTCTCACAACTAATCCCTTATATCCCTCTTGAAACTCTTTTCCTAGTGTACACTTCTCCTTATTTTACCAAAGTTTGCCTAGGTATTTACCTAAGTCCCAAAGTGACTTTGGTACTTACTAAATCTCAAGATCATGCCTAAGTCCTTATTACACTCTAGAGTACTTCCTAGTTCATCAAAATTCCTTTACAACTTCTTGAACTCCTTATGCATTTTCTAAATTTCGACATAGTTTCTCCTAGCATTTTGTTACACCTTAGCACATTATTTTCATCATTAAACATCCTAGAACACTAAGAACACCAAGAACACTTTCTTACACAACTTCACCAAATTCACACTACATCACAATATAGTGCATAATTGAATTGCATGGCACTTAGGCCCTTAAAATGCATGGCTCTTAGGCCCTTAAAGTGCTTAAATCATAAACACTGAATTTCCACAATATATGCCTTTAACCTGCGATTACATACAACAAGACATATGTTATTTTACTAGTCTCCTTGAGAACATTACTAGGTCATTTGCCATTTGCTCTTTAGGTAGTTTTAATAAGCAATCATAGGCTCATTTCTCCTAAGGCATTAAACAACATTAAGTTAGTAGATTTACCTCTTTTTCCAAAACACTTCCTTCTTGTTTCCTTACAAAACCGTATGGTATTTTGATTCCTTGTCAAGTTCTAGACAATATACAAACATTATAATGAGTATTCAAGCTTTGAACTTCATCTCATTGTAAACCCTAATTTTGCATTGTTTCAAAAACATTAATGTAGTTGTTTTACCTTGCTCTTTGAAGAGAGTTTGAATATATAACAAGAGAGGACTCCACCTAGTCCATGAAGAGTTGAAATGAAGCTAGAACAAAGTCACACAAAGAGCTATATCAATGTGTATTTTCGGTCAAGGTAAGAACATGGAGGAAACATGATTTTTCTTTGAGATTCCTTACCTAGAAGCAAAGGAGATCAACAATATGTCAAAAGACAAGCTCAAGCTCCTTCAATGGTGGAACACCTTGGCACCGAAATGGGGCTCTTGGAGTTTTGAGAAGATAGGAATGAAGAGCTTGATGAGAGGAAGAGATTGGTGGTCTTAGAATTTGATTTGGACAAGTGAGCAAGATTTTACAAGAGGTCAAAGTGGGAGTTCTAATGGTGGTAGTGGTATTACCAAGAGAGAGCAAAGAAGAGAGGTAGAAGATGGTGTTTGGAAACCATGGGAATGAAGGAAAGAAATGAGAATGAGATAGGATTTGCTTTTAAGAAGATATTTATGCTTATAAAGTAAAAAGTAAGTTTACTTAGTTTGCTTTACTTACTTATTACATTAACTAGAGAGTGGTGAGTCACCACACTTATAAAAAACCGGCCCCCTTTATTAGTATGAGGGTATTTTAGTCTTTGTTTGTCAATTTAATTACTTAATACAACATATGTTATAAACTAGCTTATAAAAATCACTATTCACCTAAACAAGGCACTTAGAAGTGAAATTTTTGATTTCCCATTAATATAGCCACCCAAATGTGATACTATATAGTACACATATATATTTAAGAGTAATGATGGACATTTAGCCACTCAAAACTCATTTACAAGACAATTTTTCAAAAATGTGCTTTAAGACTTCTTAAAGCACATTTTGTGTTTTAACTTGTTTTCAAGCTTGGTTTTCCTTGGTAATTGGTTTAATATGTTCATTAGTGTATAAATGAGGTCTTGGTAAGCTCATTAGGCCTTACCCAAGTTTATCCCAAGCTTAGAGCACATTTTGGCTCTTATTGACTTTAAAGCACATTTGTGTTTCCTTTTGTTTAAATTTGTTTACTAAGGTTTCTAAGACTCTTTTTAGTCTTATTACACCCTATTTAGGTGTTTAAACAACATAACTAGTTTTGGGGTATTTCAAGGGCTGATCTTGCAAGCACACAACAAACAGAAGGTGAATCAATGTCTGATTTTGTTAAGCGTTGGAGGATGAAGGCAGCCGCAATGCTCACACAGATGGACGAACAAGAGCAAATCCGAATGGTAATTAAAAATATGCAGAAGCAATACAGTGACGAGCTTAAATTCACATACTTTCCTAGCTTCAACATGTTGATGGGACAAGTTGATGTCCTAGAAGAAATGATTCACCAGGAGGAGTTAAAACTTGGGAACTCAAAGAACACCGGGAATGGCCCGAGGACAACAGCCTGTATCCAAAGTGGCACCCGAAAGAGAACTAGGCAGCATGAGGTAAACACCGTTAAACAGATAAAAGGACCAGGACAAATCGTCGGGGCAATGGAATCATCCCGAAAGAGCTCCCGTCAGAGAGAGTTCACAAACATCGGTCAACCATTGAGCCAGGCTTTTGAAAGACTCCAGGAACGAAACATGCTGCAACCTCTCACCCCTCGACAAAGGGACCCTCAAAAAGGAACGAATCTGAACCAGTATTGTCAGCATCACCAGCTTCCCGGTCATGACACCAACAACTGCAAAATTCTGAAGCAGCACATCCAAGATCTTATCAATCAAGGTTTTCAACTCCCCGAGTAGGAATCCCATGTCAAGCACCATCAGAGAATCCTATCTTCAAGCGTTTTCTCATTTTTATGTTTTTCCAATGTTTGTAGTAGTTAGTTTCCTTTATCATTTTCGGTAGTTTCTCTAAGTCTGTAATTTCCAACATTATCTCATGATTCATAAATAAAATCATAGTTCCATTTTCACAATTCCTGTACAAACCATTTTTCATTCATCAAAAAAAGAAAAAACAAAATGCTTTCCAGGGAAAAGGATCACGGAGTAATCATTTCCCAACTATGGAACAGAACGATTTATCTCTTGTTTCTAAAAGTTGAACATGCCACGCTAAGCATCACAACTCACCCCAAAACTTCCAAAACAACCCACGAAGCGGTTCCAAATCCACATCTTTCAAATTGTTGTCATAAACCCCAAGTCAATACTGGGGTCAATCTGAGTTGAAGTTCGTCATCTTTCATCTTTCATTTAAATGTGCGAATGAGTTTCCAAGTGAAAATCTCGCGAGAGTGTCTTGAGTGGAAAAACCATGAGCGAACGAGTGTGTCATTTTTACACGACTCCGGTGAGACCACATTCAAAGGTGAGGTAAATGGCATAACTCCGACCGAAGGAGATAATTTGTAAATTTACTCTTAGACCTGCGAAAAGTAACAAAGAGCGGATACACAACTATCAGGAATGACGAAGCACCTAGGTACAGCACCACATAGACAAAAGCTTGTGAACCTTGACATTAAACCCTAGGCACCCCCGCTGAGCCTTCCATATATCCCTTTTTGATATTATGAACTCCACAAAAATGACCCAGCCAATGATGAATGTCCAGCCCGGTGACCAAAGAAGACGAGGAGCCCGACTCTCATATAACATTCTCATCAGTCCAAAGAAGCAACGCCGCTATCAGCATGACGAAGCAATCCACAAATGGTCCCAGAGTGACACAGGATCCAAAGAGCTCACATCAAAACAGCTTTCGAAGCCCAAAACCGGGAAACACAAGAACCCCGAAGGCAAAGTCAAGAAAGGATAAAACAAGGAGGCAAACCCGAAGTGCCTCGGAAAAATCTGAATGACAAAAAGAGGAATGGTGTAAAGGACGACTTCAAAAGTCCAAGTCCATAAGCTCGAAAGTAACGTCAACATGAAGCAGCTAGACGACTTCAAGATAAGGAAGATGATTCCGAGAAAAGAAGCAAGATGCAACTTTGGTCACCCCTTTTAACTCCACATACCTTAAATATCCCTCCATGGTCCCGTTGTCTTTCATCACACCCCATGGCCATGTTATAAGCTTTAAAGACTTCCGACTTGGTAGTTGTGTATCCAATCATGTGAAAGTAACAGATCAAATGCGTAAATCCATCAAATGTCAAATTCAATGGTCAAAAAGCTATGACATGAGCGCAGAAATGAGTGCAAACACCACACACGTCGTGTAGTAGGTCGCAGCCCACATCAATGCATAACCCTTGACCCTGTGAGGATGAGACTTATTTGCACCCTTAATCAAAGAAAATACTGGGGGCAATCGATCGGAACGATCGATTGCCATGAACCCTAGCTCAGATTGTCCTAAGGAAAAATACTGGGGGCAATCGTTGGTTCCAACAATTGCCATGACAACACCAATTGAAACCCAAAGCTTGAGCACCACCATCCCACCACAGGCACACATAAGCCTTTACCTCCACACCACCACTACAAAGGCCCACATAAGCCCTTACCTTCATATCATACACCACATATATGCCTTGATCATCGCTCAAAAGATCTCCACATCAAACACCACACCCCACTGGTAGCATGTTCATCTCCTAGGAGATAAATTACAAGTCTGAAATCTTTAGTCAGGAAATGGTAATTTCATTTTCCTTTTAAGTACACAGAATTTTCTTCAAACATCGCCATGTTTGGCATATTCCTAGCAATTTCTAGCTTTCGACAAATCTGCATCATCGCCATGTTTGGCACATTCCTAGCAATTTCTTGCTTTCGACAAATCTGCATCATCGCCATGTTTGGCACATTCCTAGAAATTTCTTGCTTTCGACAAATCTGCATCATCGCCATGTTTGGCATATTCCTAGCAATTTCTTGCTTTTGACAAATCTGCATCATCGCCATGTTTGGCACATTCCTAGCAATTTCTTGCTTTCGACAAATCTGCATCATCGCCATGTTTGGCATATTCCTAGCAATTTCTTGTTTTCGACAAATCTGCATCATCGCCATGTTTGGCGTATTCCTAGAAATTTCTTGCTTTGGACAAATCTTTTTCATAGCCATGTTTGGTATATTTTCTAGTTATTTCTTGCTTTGGACAATTTTCACACCTCATAATTGCCACGTTTGGCACTTTCGTAATTAGCTCTTATCATATGTGAGAATCCAATCCTCAGGTTCCCGACACCTTATAATGCTCGGCGTATTCCAATCAAACATCAGGTTCCCGACACCTTATAATGCTCGGCGTATTCCATTCAATCACAGGTTCCCGACACCTTATAATGCTTGGCGTATTCCATTCAATCTTAGGTTCCCGACAACTTATAATGCTCGGCGTATTCCATTCAATCTCAGGTTCCCGACACCTTATAATGCTCGGTGTATTCCATTCAACTTCAGGTTCCCGACACCTTATAATGCTCGGTGTATTCCATTCAATCTCAGGTTCCCGACACCTTATAATGCTCGGCGTATTCCATTCAATCTCAGGTTCCCGACACCTTATAATGCTCGGCGTATTCCATTCAATCTCAGGTTCCCGACACCTTATAATGCTCGGCGTATTCCATTCAATCTCAGGTTCCCGACACCTTATAATGCTTGGCGTATTCCATTCAACTTCAGGTTCCCGACACCTTAGAATGCTCGGCGTACTTCATTCCTTTTAAGGTAGTCAACGCCTTAGAATAGCTTGACATCATTTCATTCATTATAGGTAGTCAACGCCTTAGAATCGCTTGACATCCCTTCCACTTTACTCATAGGTAGTCAGCGCCTTAGAATAGCTTGACACAACCTGACGGATTTCAATTGCACGTGGGGACTTTTAAGATCCAAAATTTTGGGGTATCACTCAAGCATCAACTAGCCTTTTCATTTCCATTATAAAGTCTAGTTGACGGGGGGCAATCTGTTATACCCAAAATTTCAACCCCCCCGGAAGAGAATCTCTACTAATAGGATAGTAGAAAGGGTTCCCGGTTCGATCGGCACATTTCAGAGTACTAGGGATAGCTTAGTCATCTCCAGGGGCACTTTCGTAATTTTTCAAGGCTCCTCAGCCCCCGATAGGCTTTCTCTCTCCTCCAATCAAGGGTCAAATCAATTCAAAATGCTTTGAAATTTTAACCCATGACAGAGGATGACATTTGAAGTATAATGGCGTTGGAATTTTGATTTTTCGAATTTCCAATATTTTTCTAGCAATTTCTGATTGAATCTGACGAGAAATTGAATTTAAAAATATTCCAATATCTAAAAAATTCGATTCCACTTTAGAAAATTCAGAAATACCATCCTTTACCCATGGGTAAAATTTCATAATCAAATTCCTTTTGGAAGCCCTTGAGCTAAAACGTCGGTAAATCTTGGTTTTTACCGGATTTTTCTATCTTTAAGGAAGCCTATATAAGGAACCTTATCCCATGATCAAATCAGAACCTCAAGAACCCTAGACCATCAAAGAAGGCAGCTGTCTCATTCTCTTCACGTTTTACACATCCAAGCACCAAAATCACATCAAAAATCCCCCGAAATCACCATCTAAACACATTTTTCAACTCCCAACACATCAACAATCATCAAACATCAACCGAACCACCTCCAAAACGTGAAGAACACCTTCAACAATCAACAACCAGAAGCTCGGGTCAAACTCAATCCGGAACCGGCACCATCGGAGCCTCCGAAGAATCCCGACGTGAAGAATCCTCCTGAATTCGAAGGTAAAACAGGTTGCAATTCTACTTTTCTAACTCTCCACGACCTTATTAACTCTCTGTCAAATTTTGGGTTCAAATTAACCTTTTTACGCTTCTGTATTGCTAATTACTTTTGTTTCTACCTTGTTACTTGTTCATCAAGTTTCGTACATAATTCGACTTCAAACTGTGATCTTTCGATTACTAACATATTGTACATCTTTCAGGCTACACGTGCCAGGACGTCGAGGAGGCCACTTGGGAGCTGGAAGACAAGATGAAGGCGAAGTACCCGTCGTTGTTTACTTCTTAGTGTTTGTATGTATAGGGTACGGGGCGTACCCCCTTTTAAGGGGGGTAGAGCCGTTTCGGTTATGCGTGTGCGACATGTATTCAAATACATCGTCTATGTTATGTTGTTATGTTGTCATCTTGTTATGTTACAGACCGTTGTGTCTGAATGATGTTATGTTGTCTGGACCTTGAGTCCGATGTTATGTAAGTATGTTGTTAATGTTGTTTTGGAAGTATTGTTTTACAAGTATTCCCCGTGTTCTAATATTTAAGATATCTGGGAAGTGTGAACTTTGGGGACAAAGTTCTTTTAAGGGGGGTAGATTGAAATACCCCAAACCTTAGTATGTGGTTTAAACATTAAACTATGGTATATTAGGACTAAAAAGTGTCTTAGAAACATTAGCAAACAATTTAAACCAAAGAAAACACAAATAAATACCTTAAAGTCAATATGGGCGAAAATGTGCTCTAAGCGTGAGATAATCTTGGTTAAGACCTAATAAGCTTACCAAGATCTTATATATACATTAATGAACATATTAAACCAATTACCAAAGAAAAACAAGCTTGAAAACAAGTTAAAACACAAAATGTGCTTTAAGGAGTCTTAAAGCACATTTTTGAAAAATTGTCTTGTAAATGAGTTTCGAGTGGCTAAATGTCCATCATTACTCTTTAATTAACATGTGTAATACTTAGTATCACATTAAGGAGTCTAAATCAATAGGAAATCAATAATTTCATAATTATGTGCCTTGTTTTATGAATAGTAACTAAATTACGCAAGTTTATAACATAAGTCAATATAAGTAAGTTAATTGGTCAACAAAGACTAAAATACCCCATATTACATAATGGGGGCCGGTTTTTATAAGGGTGAGTCATCCCCTTACTAGCTTAATTAGATAAGTAAAGAAATAAAACAAGTTACTATTTATTTTTTACTTAAATATCTAAACTAGCTACTTATCTTCATTCTCTGCTTTCCTTCTTCATTTCCCACGTCTCCAACCTCTCTTCTTCCTCCATTCACGGTTTTGCTACAGCAACAACATCAACACCATCTTCCATTGCCATTTTCTCTTAGCTCCATATACCAAATCAAAAACCAATACTACTATATATTCTCTTAATCTCACCGAGCTCTTCAACCTTGTCTTCTCAAAATTCCAAGAGCTCCATTTCGGTGAAGAGGAATCTCCATGGGAGGAGCTTGAGCTCATCTTTTTACATCTTATTGTTCTCCTTTGCTTCAAGGTAAGGAAACTCAAAGAAAAACAACATTTCCTCCATGTTTTAGTGTTGGCCGAAAATCACCTCTTCATGGTGTTTTATCTTGCTTTGTTTTAGCTTCATTTCAATCTTTCAAGGACTTGGTGGAGTCCTCTCTTGCTACTCATTCAAACTCTCTTCCATTTCCAAGGTAAAACAACTATCTTAATGTTTTAAGACAATATATAATCTAGGGTTTTTAATGAGATTAAGCATGAAGCTTGAATACTCATTACATTGCTTGTATATTGATTAGAAGTTGACAAGCAACTAAAGCCTTGCCGATTTTAATCAAGGAAACAAGAAAGAAGTTTGTGAGGAAAAGAGGTAAATGTGCTAACCTAATGTAGTTTGATGCATTAGGAAAAATGAGCTTAAATTTTTTATTAAAACTACTTAAGGAGCTAATGGTAAATGACTTAGAAAAATACTCTCAAGGGTTTATTAAGGGCATATGTATTGTTGGGTGTAATTGCAGGTCAAGGGCAAATATAATGTGGGAGATTCAGTGTTTATGGTTTATGCAATTTAAGGGCCTAAGAGCCAAGCAATTTAAATTATGCACTATATTGTGATGTAGTGTTAAATGGGTGAAGTTTTGTGTATAAGAATGTTCTTGATGGATTTAAGTGTTCTTGGATGTTCAATGGTGAAAACAATGTGTTTTGGCATAGCAATGTTCTAGGAGAACCCATGTCAAAATTTGGATAATGTATAAGAAGCTTGAGTGTTTAAAATGAGTTTTGTGAACTAGGAAATGTTAGGAATAACTAGGTGTTTTACTAGAGAAGGAAACAATGTCTTAAGGTGTTCTAGGGTGCTAAAAGGGCTTAGGCATCACCTAGGAGTTTAGGTTAGTAAGAAAAGATGCTTGGGAGATGATGTTATAGTGGTGAGGAAGCATTTTGGGATAGTGGTTATCATAGGTGAGAAACACCATTTAGAAACCTAGTAAGAAATGTTATAAGTGTTGGTAAACTTTGTAAGAAATTGAGTAACAAGTTAGACAAGGAACTAGGTGAGTTTAAGATGATATTTTGGCATTAGAAAATACCTAAGATCATTTGGGAAGTTTATACATATGATGGATATGGAGAACCATTGCAACAAGACTTAGAAAATGTTAAAATGCAAAATCTGTAGCAGTGGTCCGGGACGTAGGTCTTGGGTAATGTCCCGGACCATGCATTAAAAGGGGTCGAGAGTACATAAGCCACTCTGGTCCGGGACTTAGGTTAAGTACTAAGACCCGGACCACCCCTATTAAACCAACCGAGGATTTCTAGCCAGTGTTGGTCCGGGACTTAAGACCAGTATGAAGTCCCGGACCACTACATAAAATGCATCCGAGAGTTTTGTTAAGTGTAGGTCCGGGACCTTAGATGGGGACCAAGTCCCGGACCACTTAAAAAACTTAGTTTAAGGTTAAATAATGATGTCTAATGATGGGGATTAGTTAGTAATGATGTTATAAGGTTATCTAAGACATGTTAGGTGTGTTATAATGACAATTTAAAAGGTAAGAAGTTAAAACAAAGTGTGGAAATAAAACAACTAGATATGTGAAGTAATAAGTTAGCAACGGACTGGTACATTAATTAACCGGCGTTAATGAATGTGTATAGGATCCTCCAACGGTGGAAACCAGTCGAAGCAAGGACCAAGGTATGGTTTTCTTGCAGTCTGTTGCCTACCGGTTTACACCGGCTTGTGTGTTGTTTGTTTTTCTGTGTGTTTATGACCTTGTAAGACTTAAGTCATGTAATGAGTTTACAGTTGTTAATATTATTATTGTTGTTAAGATGTGACTCATTTCCCTTGTGTGTGTCTAACTAGACCTAAAAACTTGCTTGTGAGTTCATTTATCAAGTTCAATGTGGAACTTCTAACAAGTGCTAACTGGGGAGTGAGGAGTCCGGTAGTTCCGGCCACGCGTGTGAGTATGGGAGTCGATGTCATAACCGGTTCGATTCTCTTTGTATGTTATGGTTGTTTTCCATTTTGGTTCTCAACCTTCCCTTTAGCTTATCCAAGGCTTTCTTACTGACTCACGTCGAGCCACAGGGGCATACTATGTTTGTTCGGTGTGCTTGGATTACTATATCTGACGCACCTTGGGGTTAAGTTATCCGTTCAATCTAACAGGACGGTAACGAGTTATGTAACGAGCTTAGCATGAGTTTCGCAACATTCTCTAGGCTCTCCATGTGATCTGACTATGTTGGTTTGGTTCCTATGGTGAACCGTTCTTGTTATGTTATGTGTGTTGTTGTGCTATGCAATATTCCTTGCTATGTTATATTTATGTTGTTTGTTTAAAATCAATGCCATGTTATCATGACAAATAGTTGCGCGTATCCCGGTAGCCAATGGGCTGCGCGTTAACCATACCAGCCAAGGGTTGCTAACCCCCTCGGGGGCTCCATATTTATTTGCAGGATGAGGATCGAGGAAGTGGAATTGCTGTAGGTCCTAGGTTGTAGAAATACTTTTGATACATTTTGGATGTTGAGCCCGGGATGTGCCTGTGCTCCCGAGGCGTTATGTTTTGGCACCGTTATTTTGACAATGGCGCTTGTTGATAGGTTACAGTGGCAGTTTATGGTTTATAGTTTACAGTGACGTTGTGATGTAAATACTCGGTATTGTTGGTTATGTATATATATGGATGTTAGTACCTAATGCTCGGGAGTCTGATCATCAGACCGGTACACTTGTATTTATTCTGCCTTGTTAACCACGTGGGTGGTTAACGGCGTTGTAGCACTGAACTATTTAGTTATTGTTTAGCTGTTTATTTCCGCTGCGATTTCGGTTAGTTGTTAAGTGCATAGTAGGGGTGTTACAATATCTGTTTGCAGTCCTTCCATGCGAGATATTGTCAACATATAAATCTGTCGGTTGATCTGGAACATCTTCCACTTAAATTAGTCATTCTTGTAATTTTTGTCGAACATAGTAACAATTGAGTTCGATATGTTTTGTTCTTTCATGTGACACTATATTCTATTTAATGTGTACTGCTAAGTAGTCACATTTCACTGGAATAGGAGTGATTTCATCGATTTCCAGTTCAGGTAGCAGTCTACTTAACCAACTCGGTTTGCTAGTAACTTGTCTCATAGCCTGGTATTCCAATTCTATTGAAGAAAGGGCTACCGAAGCTTGTTTCTTTGATTTGCATCTTAAAGGTGCACCTCCTAATTGGATATAATATCCACTAATGGATCTCCTTGTGATTGGACATGAAGCCCAATCGGAGTCACAATAGGCTATCAACTCCAAGTCTGGTTTGTTGTTGAAGAAAAGCCCATAACCAATTGTTCCTTTTGAAATACCCCTAACATTAAAATAATTAAATAATTAAATAAGTATTATTTAGGGGATTATTAAACCCTAAAGGAAGTATATAAACATTTAGGCGTTAAAACACACCTAAACTCCTTAAGGTCAGAAACGTGCGTTAAAGCCCGACCTTAAGTTAAACAAGTTATATAAGCTATAAACTTCATGTAAAGTTAATCAAGGATCATCATATGACCCTTAGAACACAGGACCACATCTAAAACTGTGTGGAAATACAAAATGCTCGGGAGTTCCCTTAAAGGCCCTTAAGGCCCGAAAGTCCCGGAAATACATTATATGATGAAGTAAAGCATTACACTTCATTCCAAATACACCATAACACTCTATTAAACATATAAGATGAAGTCCTCAAGCTAAATTCTCAGTTAAACGCAAAGTACTAGGAGATGCCTCATGGGGGCCCCATAAACCCCCGGGAATGCCCCGGAGGAGTGCCGAGGTGGCACAAACTTCTATAAAATTAATTCTTAGAGTTCCTAACATCATTATTCAACATTATAAAGAGAATGCTCGAGCTACTTCCTCAAAAATAAACAAAGTGCTCGGGAGAATTTCTTAACGCTCCTTTTTGCCCCGGTTAGCCCGGGAATGGTGTTTTGAGTTGATATAACCCCATATAACTCAATGTAACACCTTAACATATTATTATTGACTATAAACAATGTTAATAAACACTTGGGACTCATAGCGACTACTTAATTTCCAGAATATCCTTAAAGCACAAAATTGCACCTTCGGGTGTCACAAAAACGTGTTCTACGCAATTACCTTGAAGTTTTTGAGGAGCCACGAGTTGATAATATTAAAAGGGAATAAATTGAGCATCTAAATCAATTAATTCCAGTACTAAATTCATAGTATAAGTGGGGGCGATTTTATCATCAAAAAGGTACCTAAAATCAGCATTATTACATTAGCACTTTCATCTTTTACCATGGTATAAATGTACCAAATAAATGCTGGAACCTATTACACATATTAGTATGGTCTTAGTACAATATAGTGTAACAAAAATCAAATTAAAAATCAAACCCATTTGACCTCCATGTTAGGCACCATTTTAGGTGTTTTTAAGCTAGTTTTGAACTTGTAAATTGTCTTATGAAATGGTGGCTCATCTAGCATGTGCTATATGATAATATGTCAAATAAAATCAGTCAATTGAAGCCTTCATTACCAATTACCTACAAGGAAAAACAAGAAGTGGTTTGCTTTTGAAAAAGAAAGGAAATTGAATATGCTAAAAGTAGATCTAGATTCCAAGTTATACAAGTTGCTAATATACCAACAAAACAACCCATGTTCTCTAGCCATATGCAGCCGATTTTGAGTTGTAAAAGGGGAGGATTATTGCTGTCAATTTTGTCAAGAAAGACAACTACCTAACTAAGCATAATTCATGGTCAAATGTAGACAAAAACAATTGTCTTGTACAGCACATGTGTACCGATTTTGATTAGGAAAAGAAAGACTTAATAGCCTTATAAAAATTCAACTAATAAGCCTACCTACCTAGCCATGTTCTAATGTTTTTAATCATCAAAAATCAAATGCTATACTACAGCCATGTTACCGTAAAATACAAGAAGAGGGAAGACAAATTGACATGGCATTCTACTTAGAAAATTCAAAAGAAAACACATACCTACCTTGCCTTTGTCTTCTAGTTTCAACTAGCAACCAAAGCCTCCATTATTCCTTGTCATGTGGCCGATAATGTGCAATGAAATAAGGTCATTTATTGAGCCAAACAAACAAATAATAAACAAGGAAAAGATTAGTCAAATTTGACATTAAATTATCAAAAGAAAAATTCCTTCCAATCTCACCTATTTCCTTACGTGAGACTTCATTCTCTTCCTTGCCTTATGGCCGAATTGGTAAGCTACCTCTCTTCTCCTCTCATCTTCTTCCTTTGAAGCTCTTAAGTCCATTAATGGAGGTTTAACTTCTATCTTCATTTCTAAGGTAATTTCCTAGCATTTCTTATCAAGTCTTGAAGCAAAAACCTTCCTAGGACAACTACAAGTTTTCGGCCTACACACCAAGGGAGTTGTCTTAAATCAACATAAATCCAAGGAGCATCCAAGATCATCTTAAGGTATTTTTCACGCTTGAAAATCCTTAAGACACATTTTATGTGTATCCAAAATTCTACATCTTCTAAAGCTATTTTCTTCATCAATTTCATGAAGGAAAATTAATGCTCCATCCCTCCTAGGTGTGCCAAAAATCTAAGAAGAAAAGCCTAAGGTAAATCCTTGGAAAACTACTTATAAATCTACTCAAGGTCTTTGTTAAGATCTAACTCCTAAACCCCTTCCTCTCATGTATAAAAACCAAAGAGGAACATCATTTACCATTGGAGGAAGCTTGGGAATTCAAGAGGAGTTCAAGCACTTAATCACCCTTTATTAAGAGTAAGTTTACTAAGCAAATCTTTATTATTTTAAGCTTGTTTAAGCTTTTAAAAATTGTACAAAAATTATGTACACCTTCTTAGGAGTCTAAAACCGAAACCATATGGTAACATACCAAATATAATTTATAACATATATGGAAAATATTTACCTTAAGACACATTTTAGTGTTACAAAAGTTACCTAGGTTTAATATTTATTCATACCGAATTATCTAGGACAAATATGCTCTATTTTGAGATTAAAATATATCTAAGACATTACAATAATTTTTACACGAGTTATATGATTCATATGTATTTATGTATAATTATTATAAGTTATAAATCAAGTTTTAGAAACTATATGGTGATATATTATCATTGTTGAATTCAAATGGTGAAGAATATATTTTAGGGAGCTAAATATGTATATGAATACATACTATGAATTTTGGGTAAATTAAAAATAATTACTAGTGTTTAGATGAATAGTTTAACAAGTTATGTGGTAAAAATATAATTTCTAGGAAGTTTGGGGCAAGTTGTGTGATTACCGAGAATTAAGTGTGTCCATGGCATAATTATAATATAATATAGTGTGAGAATTAATATTATGAATTTTGGTTGAATTAAATAAGTGTTTAGTAGTTAAAATAACAATTTATAAAGTTTTGGGGCTCTTTTGTAATTTTTGGAAAGGTTGGTGTAAAACCGAGAATCATATAAGTTTATGGGTATATTAATTTATTAAGTATGAAATTAGACTATGGTCAAAAAGTTGACCGAAAACTTTGGGTAAAAATGATTTATGACATGAAATATTAAGTTTATAAAAGTTTTGGGGTGAATATGTAATTTATAAGAGTTTAAATATAAACCATTTTATATGGGGCGAATTCACAATTTGTGGAATATAAGTGTCCACTTGGTTATTAAGGAAATTAATATTAACACTATAGTTTATAAGTGAATATATAATTTATATAAAGTTTTTGGGCTTAAAATGTAATTATAGAAAGTTACTTGTCAAAACCGAAAGGTTAGGGTTGAATTGGTAATTTAGAAAAGTTATAGTGTTCAAATAATAATACCGAAATTTTAGAGGTGGTTTAGTAAATTAAATTAAGGAAATGAACTATGTATTATAATGTATTTTGGAGTATAAAGTAAAGTTTGTGAAATAATGAGGTTATAATATAATAACCGAAAAGTGATGTATTTATGGGATTAAAAAATATTTTGTAGTCCTATATGATATTTACGAACTTAGAAGAGAAAATTATGATTTAAGGATTTGAACTAAACTATATGATATTCAAGTACAAGTAATTTCTTGTAAAGAAATATATTATTTGGGGTTAGTTGAATTAATAAATATCTGGAAAAATCTGCCCATGCGTTGACATGTAATATAATTTGAGAATTTATTAAGTGGTTATGTCATTTAGACAATTATATATAAGTATCATAAATAATACATGTGTATAAAATATATACATTTTAGATTTTCAAGTAAATCGAAAGGAAATGAATATAAGAAATTTAATGTGGAAACGCCAAATAATATTTGGAGTTATAGTATATTTAAAAATAAAGTTAAGAGGAGAATTAATTAACAAATGACCAATAAATGTTATTGATAAAATTATAAATTATTATGTCTTTTGGACGATTGTAAAACATGTAACATAAATGGTACATGAATATATAGTTATATACATTAAAGGATTTAGAAATAAGTCACAAGGAATAACAAATAAGTTATACAGCCAATCATAAGGTAATTAAAAGGAATTACCACACAATATAAGTTTTATAAATTAAGACTACATGATTTGGAAATATATAAATACCATAGTTAATAATAAGGATAAGAGGTTAAAGAAACTACCTAAGTATAAAGAAATAAACCTCACATGAAATAACGAATATGAAATCGTTTCATGAATCAATAAAATTATTCATACGAGAGTTACATAAATTAACACTCTCAGATAATCCTATTCTAGGACTTTGTCTGACCAGACGTTGACCGGGAGCTAAACAAGTACAGTCTACGGTGAACGGTATGGAATTCTTGTAGTCTGCTTTCTACCGGATTACACCGGCTTGTGTGCTATATGTTGTTTGAAATAACGACCAAGATAATCGTATGTAAAATGTTGTATTACTCTTGTGCACCGTTGTGTTATTCTATGTGCGTGATGTTACTAACTGTAACGTGTATGTTCCACGCATACAACACTACATTACCAGAGGATTAAATACCTGCGTTTTACTATACCGAGAACTTGTACTCAAGTTTCTCACTAACTTCACTTTATAACAGACGTCGTTATCCTAAACGTGATAATTGACAATACACGTTGTGATCTTGATTAACGTCCCTGTGTGACACCTAACAATTCAATACTACGAGAACGAGGAGCCCAGTTGGATCTGGCCATGCATGCTACAGGAGATGTACCTGTCACGGGTCGTCTCCTATTCAATTTACGTCGCGACGGGAGTTTTGGGTGCGCACTTTGTCCACTCACCGGGACCGTACCGGAACATTTCAAGTTAAGAGGAAGACTTCACTTCTCTCGAGGGTACGATACCCACCACTGTTAGTACAGGAGTTAACTACGTTATCTTCTGGGGGATTTATTACCCACCTACTTGTACGAGAGTCCCATCTCGTCTAAGGGTTTATCATACCCGACCAATTTACTCTATGAAGATGGAGTTTAACGAGGTCACTATACCTCCACTGATGTGAGGTACTCTTATATACATGTTAGTCCCATTGTGAGGATCTGACTACTACTAAGCTATTCCAGAACATCTAACTTGACCTTCTGAAGTCTTGTTCTGTGTGACATTGTTATCCTTGTATGGATGCTTGTTATGATTATGTTATGATGCTTATTTACAGCTTTACAAAAATGACCTGCATGTATTCGACAAAATAGTTGGTGTGGCCCAGTAGCTTGTGGGCTGCACGTTTTTCATACCGGCAAATTATTTTGCTGAGCCGTTTCATGGCTAACCATTTCCAGGTACCTGAAGAATGAAGAGATTACCCGACCTAGTGTAGGTGGGGTAGAATTAAGACAGGGGATTATTACTACCTGTGTCATTTTACAGTACTGTACTTTTATTATCGGTTTTGTTATTTTAAGCGGTTTGTATTCAGCGCTTAGATTGTATCATTTGTAAGTTATATTGGAGTTAGCCTAGTTAGTCACATGGGTGACTAACGGCGTTGTAGCACCACCCGTTGTTATGTATATATTTTCCGCTGCATTTCCAGTTATCTTTGGGAGCTATCATCGTACAGGTTGTGGAGTTTCGGGTTGGGGTGTTACACCTTTGATATAGAAGAAGTGTGTAGGGCTGCTTTGTAGTGGTCTTTTATTAGTGACTGAAGAAATTGACTTAAGACATGGATAAAAGAGATACCTGGTCTCGTCTTTGTTAGGAAATTTAATTTTCCAACCAATCTTCTATAAATAATGGGATCTTTCCATTCCAGAATCTTTCAAGATCTCTTTTGCATACTTATGTTGTGTCATAATCATGCCTCTGTCCTTTTTAATAAACTCTATGCCAAAAAAAACTTATACTCCTTAGGTCTTTGATTTTGAATCTTCTATCGAATTGTATTTTAAGCCATTGTATTTCCTTTTTGTTGTTTCAAATTTCTAAAATGTCATAAACCTAAATCCCTAAGTAAATGACCTTATTCTTTTTCATTTTAATGAACAAAGAATAATCATTTAAAGATTAATGAAATCAAGAGAGTGTAGCTACAAAGTTACCTAATTTCTCATGCCATTACCTTGAGGCTTGTTTTAAGCTATACATGACTTGTGAAGTTTACAAACTTAACATGATTCTAAGACATGCAAGGCTTCTAGAATCTTCATATAAACATCCTCATGTATGTCTTCATGAAGGAAGGTGTTGTTCACATCCAAATGATCAATGTGTCAGCATCTTTTTATGGCTAAAATTATCAAAGCTCGCGTTGTTGTCATTTTTACAACAGGGGATAAGGTTTCTTCATAATCATGTCCATATGTCTAAGTGAATCCTCGTACAACCAATCTTGCTTTAAAACAGTCTAAGCTCCCATCCTATTTCAGTTTAGTTTTATAGACCCATTTGCATCCTATTGGTTTCTTTCCTCAAGGTAAGGTAACTATAGAGCAAGTATTGTTCTTTTCTAAAGCTTGGAATTCTTCTAACATGGCTTGTGTCCATCTAGGGTCCTTTTGGCTTGGTCACAGCTAGAGGGTTCTTGTATGTTGTCTATCTTATTCAAGGTTCTAATTTTTGTGGATACTATATTAGAGATGTGCAACTGTTGTTGGGCATAAGATTTGTCAAGGTATTAAAAATATCAGGTTGGTTTTCTTCGTTACTTTTTTTTTTGTTTTTCTAACCTGGTACACATAATACTTGTAAAAATACAGTGCTAGTATTATTGCAACCATAATCTCTAAGTCTAATGGGTTGATTATGATCACGACTGAATCTTTTAAGAAGATTGATCTGATTTGTAACAAGTCGAGGAGGTTGGTTATGCTCATCTGTATCTCTAGAGTTGCTGTTAATTTCATAAAATTGCATGGATTCATTTTGAGAACCAGTTAGACCTGGCACGAGTAACCCAAACCTGAATAACTGAACTGAACCAATTTGATTCAAATCCGAATCTCAACCGAAAACTAGAACTTGAAAAATGATCGAAATCTAAAAGAAACCGACCTGGACCAAACTAAATGTAACACCCCTACCATTAATACGGTCATTACTGTCCAATCTCCTCGTGCTTCCAGATTCACGCAGCGGATACATACTTACATACAGTGGGTGATACAATGTCGTTAGTCACCCACGTGACTAACAAGGCTACTACTTCTACATACAGCATCGGTCTGATGGACCGGAGTGTCCGAGTACTACACAAACATAATACATACTCCCCATTACTTACTGAGTACTTCAATACTCCATTTAATACAATACTCCATTCAATACAATACTCCATAATTCATTACATGATAATACACTACACATACCGAGTTTACTAAGTTCCAAATACAAATACGATACTTCTTCCAAGTTCATACATACTCCTGAAAAGTCTAATCACTACCCATTTCTCACAACTACATACTTGCAACTTACGTAATAGTGTACCCCTTGGTACATCTCTACATTCAAGGCTACAAGCCTTAGACCATTTACTACAATCTACCTTTCATTCCTAGTAGTCTAGGCATGTCCACCGGTCTCTTCTGTGACCAGGTCTGCTTCGGGTACCTGCACACTAAAAACGTTCCCCCTAGGGGGTCAGCTTACGCTGAATATGATAACCGCATACCCCGCGTACTAGCGAGGGTACGCCGACCATTTGGTCGAATACATGCAATTCATTTTGCAATACATACATACATACATACATGCTTTCATTCACGATACTACAATACTACACAAGGTATACATACATACGCACAGTACAATACATGCTTGGAAGACAATACAAGTCTACCAATACTTACTTACCATCTTCCAGAATACACATACACAATACATACTCATTACATACTCAATACGCAATACGGAGATACACTTCTCCAATTCACACAGAAGGCTTGTTAGCTTCTTTACACACCCGGGTTAATCGGGTGTTCAATACTTATTTACTCAAGGTCAATGACTTACGACAGTCGAGACCGATACATATACAATACTTACTTCTTACTTACTTACTCAAGTCAAGTCGGTATGACCTCCGGGCAGGGATTACTACATCCCACCACCGGGCTTTAAGATGGCCCACTAATCTAGGATGCTACCCATTCAAGGGGATTGGTCCATGGAAAAGATTACAGCCAGGATTCGGATCCAACCTCTTGTGTTTCCTTATCCTCACGCGTGGCCGAAACTATATCGGACTTCTACTCATTCCATTACTCATTACTCATGTCAGGAGTTAGATTGTTAGGAATTAGTAGAAGTCAGTACTTCATTTCCACACATCCATACAATACACAAGTACACATTACATACACATACCCTTCATTCTCATTCATACATTTCATGAATTATACAAACTAAATGTTCAAGAAGATACAATCAAGAACAAAATAGTTCAAACACGATTAAGTGCAATAAAAGTCTGATTCGCGTATTTATCTTATTGGTGATCACATAAGCACACAAATCGGGGTAACCAAGTTAGGATACAGGGCATGAAGAAATCATACCTTTTTACCGGAATTTACTTTACCATGTCACCTCACACTCCTCGGGTTGTTCTCGAACCACTGACAACATTTCAAGTGGTTCTATTAATATTAAGATACTATGGTATGTAAAACTAATACTCCCGTAATTAACCCCGTTATCCATTAACTTTAGTTTTACTCAAGTGTGCTTAACTTTCTTACCTTCATTACTTTAGCACTAACGCCTTACTCATGCATATATATATGTATGTATATATATATATATATATGTATATATATGTATATATATGTATGTATATATATATATGTATATATATGTATATATATGTATATATTGTATGTGTTATATATATATATATGTATATATGTACATATGTATTTATATATATTCATCTAATTAAATTTTAATTTTTTTTTTACAAAGGCCGACCGACCCACTCTGGGTAGGTCGCCTGGGTGGGTCGGCTGCAGAGAGTACCCAGGTTACAGAATTCGGCCCGACCGACCCAGTCTCGGGTAGGTCGCCTGGGTAGGTCGGCTGCAGAACCCCTTTTAATTATCTACTTTGGACTCCAAATTTACCTCAATTCTCACCCAATATTTTCCTACTCATTTCCACATGTTTCTTACATGTTTAAACACTAATTAAATCCTCTAATTCACCTTAGTTCATCCATCAAATTCATTTTCACTTCTAAATCAACTTACACAATTTTTCTCACTTCTTCTTCAACATATGCAACAGTTTTTGTTTCTCTTTTGCTACAGATTTTTAAACCAACATCTACCCTCCAATACTTCCTCTACCAATGCCACTCCTAGCATTCTAATTGCATCATCTCACCATCCTACTTCCATCCCATTACCTAGCTCTTCTCCAAATCTGTTTCAAGGTATCAAACTACTCACCTTAAGTCCTCCAAATACACTTAATTCCTCCTAGTTTCTCCAATGTGTTTTAACACTTCTTGCAACAGCTTCTACACTCTTTTATTCACATGCTACTACTACCATTCCATAGTTACTAATCATCTCTACTAACTCCAATACACCCCTTGGTTTTTTCCCATTACTTAACTCTCTTTCCAAATCTGTTTTCAACATGATTAATCACTCATAACTACTACCAAAACACACCCAGTTTTTGTCTAGGTTATTCCCTCTCCTTATACATCTAAGTCCTCTAATTTCCATACAAATTTGGGCAGAGGTTCCCCTATATTTTTAACATTACCCACACATTGTTTCGGCTCACAAATGCCCATTCATACAACCTGTTTATTCAGGCATCAATGCTCACATTTCAACTCCATCACAACACAATAAATTTCCTGCACATACACATTTACTTCCCAATGTTCTACCCAAGCTTTTAAACATCTTTCAAAGGCTTCAAAACTGTTACATTCTATTCCTCATTATACTACAACATACCAATTATTTTACCATATACATTACTCATTTTTACTACACAAAATCTGTTACACTACAATACATAAACCAACTCAAGGTAAGAGCAATTACCTTGTGTTTTCTAGTTTTTTTTTTCTTCCTTTCTTCCCCTTCTCTTCCTTTCTTCTTTCTTTTCCTTCCTTTCCTTCTTGTTCTCGGTTTCAAATGGACTCCACACTCCAATGCTACAGCCCATACCAATACACAATACTAACTTAGCATTTCACCCTTAAACTAGTTTAGGGTTTACATACTTATTTAATGTTTAAAATGAAGCATTACCTCCCAATGGCTAGATGAAGCTTTGGACAGAAACAATGTCAAGATTCCAACTCCAAAATGAAGCCAAAATCGGCTGGGGAACAAGGCATAAAACAAGGCTAGAGTTTGAATTTTCGTTTTGCCAAAAGGAGCTAGGAAAAGATGGATTTTTAAACTTCTTTTTACCTCAAAACACCAAGGTGAAGGAGGGGCTTCTAATGGCGGACTCAAACCTTCAAATGGAGAATACCCATGGAGATGAAAGTGGGTGTTTTCGATTTTTGAAAGGAGGAAGATGATCTCCTTTGCAAGGGGATTCCAACGGTACAGTTTTTATGTGATTTGGAGGAGTTTTGAGCCTCCAAAAATGGGAGAGAAGGAGAGGGCTGGTGTGGTTTGCTCTTATCGCCATTATAGGGCTTAGGAAGAAGAAAGAAAATGAGAGAGAGAGAAATCGTGAATGAGGGAGTGGGTTGTGAGGAGAGAGAGTTTGTTTTTGTTTTTTTAATTATTTCCTTGTCCTTTAGCACATAAGAGGGAAAATAAAGAGAGGAGGGAGTAAGTGAGCCGGCCCCCCCATATGCACCCATACAGATTTTTGATTTTTATTTTCTAAAGTGGACACATTAGTTTTGATTTATTACATTCTCACCCCACAACTTCCCGGTTGTTACAGTTTTTGCTAGCCGGAACCCGTTTTCCGGAATTTTCTCGTTTAATTATTTTTATTGACTATTAAGCTCCCATAAATGCTTAATAATTATTATTTAATGATTTATAATTTTTACGGGTCCGTTTGACCACTTAAAGTCACGTTTTCGGGTTTTCTCGAAAAACGTGCACTAAAGCTCTATTAGCGTTTTAATACATTATTTGGATCCGTTTTCTTCGGGGGTTGTTCCCACGTATTATTTAGGTCTTATTAAACCTTTAGAATCCATATAATACGCTAACCGAGGTCTCATACCTCCTATGGTTATTTAACGCTTATTTAGCGTTTTCCGCTTCTTAAGCATTTATTTATTTCTTTTGGATTTATTTTTCCTTACCAATATTACTCAAGCATTATTAGGCTCTTAAATACGTATTAAATTAATTTTAATCCCTATATTTAAGTTTGGGGTATTTCACTAAACCATATTATTGTATAACCGAAAATAAACCATAATCCACTACCATCCGAACCAAAGTCATCCAAACCAAAATAACCCGCACCGAAGTCGCCCATAACCCGATGATGACCTGAAATCCGAAGTGACCCGAGCCGAAATCGTCCAATAATCAACCGAACCCGAACCAAATCCAATATGACCGGTCGCATAAATAAATACAGTGTGACACAAATGAATATATTACATTTATGAATATATCCAATGTGACCCGAATGAATATATTACATTTAATTATAGCTCATGAGAATGATGAAACTGACCACACCCAGTAATAATTAATTAGTTATTATAGGATTGATATATTCTTATGTTTTTCTTGATTAGTATGATTACGGATAAACATTACAAAAATAAGCTACTTAAAATTATAGTTACATAAGTTAAAAGAGAGGTAAGGATATTATTTAAACAAAGATAAACAATCAAACCTAATGACTATACCAGTATAATAGATACAAATCATTTTCCAGGGCCTAGATAAGTAAATAGGAGAATAAAGAAGACAAAATAGAAAAGTAACTAGGCTTAAAAAAAATGGTTAAGGACCTAGCACAGGTCTCACCCTATGACTTCCACCCAATTGTTGAGTTTGTTCATCCATGAAATTGCAAGATAAACTAAAATTTGGGTGGGTGAATGAGTTATGTGAAGGTATGGGCGTTGGGCGCACGGTGACGACGCAAGGGTGAGGCGCACGACATACACCCAAGCGTGGGGAGCACGGTGCGCGGCATTGACTAGGCCTGGGCGCACGACGTCAACCCTGGTGTGGGTGCGTCACTTCGACCAAGGCATACAGCGCGCCCGACAACATCGATGAAGGTGGGTGAATGAGTATATCGTGATTGAGATTAGGGTGAGGGTCTGAGGTACGATGGTGGGTGAGGAAGGGATAGGGAAGAGTGACGTTAGTGAAAATAACAAACTTATTTGACTAAGATAAAAACTCAAATTATGTTAAGTTTAGTATTATTGGATCAAATATGTTAAGATAATTGACATTTATAAATTACTATGCCAAGAGTATCATCGTATACATGTGTCAACTTTTTTTTTCACAGCTCACCTCTTTATTTTCTTAGAAAACTTACAAGCTCTTACTAATTTATAATATGATGTAAGTTATACTTTATTTAAATTAATCTTTCTATTCATTCATGCTTGTATAATAGTAAAATTCTCATGCACTATTTTCAATCTTATTTAATAACAACTTGTTGTTAGCATTACATGAGAGATACGGTAAACCCTAAGTTCCACAACATTGCCCATGCACAGCTGGTGACGGCGCCCAGTTAGACCTGGCAAACGGGTTATCCATTCGGGTTTTGGGTCATATCTTTTTGGCTTAATATCCGTTCAGGTCATTAAACTTTCGGGTCATTTCGGGTTTGGGTCAAATCGGGTTTGGGTTGTAATAGTGTCAGATAGATCGGGTTTCGGTTATTTCGGGCCATGGTTAACATTTTTTGAAAAAATTATTAAATAAATATATACCTAATTTTATAAGAATGTGTTATAAATAGATTACAGAAAAGTCAGTACAATGCCTATTATGAATTTCATTCGGATATACTAAGTTTGAATCAAGTTTTTTGTCATATTTATTTGAGTAATTCAGGTTTGAGACAATTTATGGTAACTATTGTTTCATGTTATTCGAGTATGACTAATATTTAATTACTAATATATTGGGTCATTTCAGGTTCGGGTCGGTTTTGGGTTATAAATGTTTTGGGTCATTTCGAGTTCGGGTCATTTTGGGTTTACCCAATCGGGTTTCGGGTTTATTATATTTAAACATTTTTGGTTTTGGTCAGGTTTTGGGTTCAGAAAAAACAGGCGGATTTTCGGGTTGGGTCAAATTTTAACAGCTCTACGCCCAGTAGCACAACATCAGCGTTGTAGAGCACCCGTACGCCCAACCATTGTGTAGACGCCATGCACTCCGCCTTCAGGTCGTCGACGTCACACGCCTTGCCCCCCAGTCGTTGTTGCGCGCCTAGCGCCTGAGGTGATGCCTCCTAGTAGGGGTGTCTATTCGGTTAACCAAAAACCGAATTTTAAAATAAATTTTGGTTTTCAGTTTCGTTTATAACCGAACTAACCAAAATTCAATTCAATAACCAAATTAACCGACAACCGAAATTTTTTTCTGCTTAATAACCAAAAATAGAACCAAAAACTGAATTAGTTATGGTTAACCATAATAAATTCGGTTAACCAAAATTTTTAAATGAAAACTTATGATTTTCATTAATATTTATATATTCAGATTTAACTTTTAAATAAATATCGGTTATTCGGCTAACCAAAATATTCTCTTCAATAACCAAAAACCAAACTGAACAAAAAAATTTGGTTAACCAAAAACCAAAATTTTAAAACCAGTTATGAAAAATGGTTTAAAAAATAAAAAAAATAGTTTTCAGTTATAACCGAATGAATTGAACCGTGTGGACAGCCCTAGCGCCTAGGTTGATGCCATGCGCCCGGGTTGATGCCTCGCACCCCATGCCCAAGTCGACGCCGCGCGCCGCATGCCCGCACCCAGGTTGACACCCTGCGCCCTGGGCAACACCGCGCTCCTCGCCTCCGGGTCTGCATCGTGTACCTTACCCTTGCACCGTTGTCGTGTGCCCCACACTTGTACCTTCTCACAGGACCTTGCGCCTAATCGTTGCTGCACTCACCTCACTATCACTTCCTTGTGTTCCATTCGCTGGAATATTTTGGATATGATTTCATGAGTTTAATAGAATCAATTATAAGCAAACGCATTTGTAGGCCCAAATGCTATTAATAGATTAAGCACGCTTTAGCAAAGAAACACAATAGAATGAGGAATATGATAAACAAGCATGGTATTCATTGGATGTTCAGATGTTGTATACTTAAATCCATCCCTTAACCTTATGGTGTTGACCTAACCTAATACAAGTTATTGAGATTGATTGAAGTCCAATTTCGCATATCTTGATTATGAAGTTATTTGATTATGTAATGTCAATCGCATTTAACCAAATAATTAACTTGAATTAGACCCATGACCCATAAGAACCGAGTAACCTATAAGCTAACCTGAACCAAAAGTTACCCAAACCAAAGTCATCCAAACCGAACGGAAACTAAACCGAAAGTCACACACACCGACCCAAACCGACCCAAAATTTCAATAAACTAAACTTAACCCAAACAAACCAAATTCAGCCGACCCGATTCAACCCGAACCAAATATTGGACGATTTAAATTCAACCCGTACTAAACCGAACCGAACCCGAAAGATTGACATGAACTACCACCTCTAGATTCGGTGTTATCAACACTTTCCTCATATAGATAATCTTCTTCATCTGTATCCCTTAAAATGTTGTTTATTTCAAGATTCTTGTTTTGAAAACTTAAATTTTTGATGGTTTTATTCAAATCTTCAGTTTCTTTATCAGTATTTAGAAACTCACCCCCCTCAATGCTTTTTGTTACAGTTTTGTCATTCTTAAAAGACATATTGATGGTTTGATAATTATCCTTGTCTCTATCATGCCAAATAAAAATTCACCCCTATCTTTCAATGGATACAAGTTCTAAAAAAATGTGACATCTATTTTTTTTATTTCGCGGGTTTCTATGTTCAAAACACTATAGCCCTTTGTGTGAGGTCGGTTTTCTAGATAGATGCAAGCCATAGATCTAGGTTCTACTTTGTTCCTGTTTGGTTTTTAAACAGATTGATTTCCACTCAAATGTTTTGTAAACCCTAAATTTAATATACATAAATTTCTCAGTTTAACTAACAAATATTCATGAAGTTATGTTAGGCTGCGCAAACAACTAACAAATATTCATGAAGTTATGTTAGGCTGCGCAAATAAATGATATTTCCATTACATTTAACAAAAACAGAAGTATCACAACAACAGATAAGCCCATTGTAATTATTAGAAGATGAAAAAAATAGCTTAAATTAGTGGGTTTTAGAGAAAGGTTACCTGTATAGTTGCCATAACTATTTGGCTTGCACTACTACCACTGGTATTCTATTGCAGAAATTTTACTAGTCCATGTAAAGGTTGACTAGTAAAACCAGGGACTGGGGATTATTCTTTTTTATTTATCTTTTGTTCTAAAGGCCTGATCAGCCCAGGCCCATAATATCTCTTTAGAATAATAGCCCATCGGTTATATCTGATGTTATACTACAGTCCAATTACAGTCTTCTATAAATACTCTCTTTAGGGTTGTAATACTTACATACGAACACACTTATGAATATACTCAATACAATACATATTCACTACGCGTTCATGGTATCAGAGCTCCCTATGGATCGCTGTCTCTAGGCGATTCCAGATCTGGGATTGCTCCTCTCTTGCTTCTGTCTTCTTCTTCATGGAGACACCAGAATCGGTTAACTCTGGAGCTACTGGTGGAAAGGACTCACTGAAAAATGACGATGACATCACTGGATCTCGTCTTTCGAATCAACCTGCACAACAAGGAACTCAATCAGTGTTATCGGCTGCTGCACACCTTGTTAAGCTCACTCAAGACAATTTCAGGCTATGAAAGGGAATGATTTTACCATTCCTTCGAGGTAATGATCTCTATAAGTTTTTAGATGGATCATTTCCCTGCCCCTCTCCAATGCTTAATGGAGCATTAAATCCCGCTTATACAAAATGGATTCAGCAGGATCAGCTCCTAATGTCCATTTTATTTCTATCACTATCACCTGCTGTTGTTTCTCAAGTACTTGAACTTTCAACCTCGGCTGAGGTATGGCAAGATCTGCATGATTCTTTTGCTGCTCAAACTGCAGCACATTTAGGCCAGTTAAATCTGAAATTGGCTACTCTTTCTAAGAAATCAGAAGAATCAATCACAGACTATTTTAGTCGGGCTAGATCCCTCACTTCAGATCTGAATATCACAGGCCACAAAGTATCTAACAGGGAATTTCAGTCATATATTCTTCGTGGCTTACCTAGAGAATATGATCCTGTTACTGCTAACATTCTCACTCGTGCTGATTTTTGTACACCTAGTCAGCTTTATAACTTTTTGTTGAGTTATGAAGAAGTTATAAATCAGAATCAGAAACAGGGAGTGGAACCTGTTTGTATTAATGCCACAGAGGCTTCTGGTTCTTCTGGTCAGAATAAGAACAAGCAAAACTATGGCAGAGGAAAGAATTATTCCGGATCTAAGTCAAATGGATCACAAGGATATCAGTCAAAGGGTAGGGGATCTTATAATAAACAAGGAGGAAGAGGAGGATCCTACTTTACTGGCCAACCAGACACAAGGCCTTCGTGCCAAATATGCCAAAAGAAAGGGCATGTAGCAGCTGTCTGCTATCATAGATTTAATCAGGCATATCAGATCTCTCCTCCTAATTTTTCAGCCAATGCTACAGGCAAAATATCTACTAATGAGTGGTTGGCAGATACTGCTGCAACACACCATTTCACTGGTGATTACAATAGGCTCAACATGGGTGCTACTGAGTACATGGGACCAGAATCTGTAACCTTAGGGGATGGCTCATCTCTTGGAATTACACACCAAGGATCAGGTTCCCTCTCTCACCCCTCTGGTGCCTTTAGTTTATCCAAGATCTATCACTCACCATCTCTTAATAAGCATTTATTATCAGTCCGACAATTCTGTGAAGATAATGATGTTTATTTTGAGTTCAACTCAACTTCCTTTGTTTTAAAGGATATTCACACCAAGAGGACTCTTCTTCGAGGTTCAGTTAAGGATGGTGTTTACGTGTTTCCTGCTACACCAGCACCCCTGCTTCATTACACCAAGCTACAGAATAAGAAAGTGTCCTCCACTACTTGGCATCAGAGGCTGGGCCATCCCTCTATGGACATTACTAATAGGATTATTTCTTGTAATAACCTACCTGTTATGTCTGATAAGAACAAGGAATTTTGTAATGCCTGTTGTAAGGGAAAATTACATGCTTTTCCTCATTTTTTGAGCAACACTACATCTAGTTCCAATTTTGAGCTTATGTTTCTAGATGTATGGGGACCAGCATTTATACCTTCAATTGATGGTTACAGATATTTTCTACTTATTGTAGATGATTACTCTAAGTTTGTTTGGCTTTTCCCTTTGGCAAGGAAGTCAGATGTGGTATCTGTTTTTGATGCTTTCATAAGGTTTGTTCAGAATCATTTTTCTTCAACAATCAAAACAATTCAAACAGATGGGGGAGGAGAGTTTCAGGGACTTAAAACTCTCACTGTGAAATATGGAATTGGACACAGATTCACTTGTCCATATTCACATCAGCAAAATGGCTCAGTTGAAGTTAGAAACAGATACACATGGATAAGGGTCTCTCCCTTCTTGCTCAGTCTCACATGGATTTTAAGTTCTGGACCTATGCTTTCAGAACAGCAGTTTTTCTGTCTAACAGAACACCTTCTAAGGTTCTGCAGTACAAAACACCCTATGAAGTCCTGTATGGTAAATCACCAGATTATTCTATACTTAGGGTGTTTGGATGCTCAGCTTGGCCAAACCTAAGACCACACAATCCTCACAAGCTAAGCTTTCGTACCATTGAGTGTGTTTTCTTGGGATATCCTAATCACAGTGGCTACATTTGCTACTACCTCTGGAAGAAACTACATCAGCAGAGAGATGTTGTCTTCAACGAGACACATTTTCCTCTACACTCCACAAAACCAACTCCCTCTTCTACTCTCAACACTTCTGCTGTTATTTCAGTTCTGGTTCCTTTTACCAGTTCTAATAACCCCTCCTCTGCTACTCCAACTTTGACCACAAACTCTCCACCTATTTCCTCACCTACTCCCCCACGGCAGCCCAGTCCTGACATATTTTCTACACAGCCAGATACTACCCCCTTCTCCACACAGAACCCACCTACTACCCCACCTTTGCCCACTGCACCCAATCATCCCATGGTTACTCGTGCCAAGGCTAACATTCATAAGTCTTTGGTCAGGACAGATGGAACAATACCATGGTGTTCAGCAACTACCCTTACTACCTCTGTGGATCCTATTCCAGAATCTCCTTCTTTCACTCAAGCTCAAAAGTTCCCAGAATGGAGGGATGCGATTAAGAAGGAATATGATGCTCTCATAGCTACCCAAACCTGGGATCTTGTGCCTTTTAACCCTAAATACAACATTCTTGGGGTAAAATGGATTTTAAAGACCAAAAAGACAGCTACAGGAGAAATAGAGAGAAGGAAGGCACGTTTGGTTGCCCAAGGATTCAATCAAGCAGCTGGGATTGATTTTTCAGAAACATACAGCCCAGTGGTCAAGATGACAACTATAAGGGTTGTTCTCTCTGTTGCCATTTCTAAAAAATGGCCTATCCGCCAACTTGATGTTCAGAATGCATTTTTAAATAGGATTTTGGAAGAGGAGGTGTTTGTGAAACAGCCCCCTGGTTTTGTTGATAAAACCAGACCTACACATGTCTGTCGCCTGAAAAAGGCCCTCTATGGCTTAAAGCAATCTCCACGTGCGTGGTACTCTACCCTTAGCTCTAAGCTTTTGGAGTTAGGGTTCACTATGTCAGCTAAGGATTCTTCCCTGTTTATTTTCAGACATCAGTCTGATGTTGTTTTTGCCCTTGTCTACGTTGATGACATCCTACTAACAGGCAGCACAACATCGGTTCTACAGAAGCTAATCTTAAGTCTATCTCGAGTTTTTCCTGTGAAAGATTTGGGCTCTCTGTCCTACTTCCTAGGTGTTTCTGCTATACGCACACCTAAAGGACTTCTACTCAAGCAAGATAAGTATATCTTTGAGCTTCTGGGCAAGACTAATCTCTCACACTCGAAGGCTGTATCTACTCCTATTCACTCTGCTCAAGCTCTAGATGACAGCTCCTCACCAGTCTTTCAAGAACCCACTCAGTACAGAAGCATAGTGGGTTCTCTACAATATTTGGCAATTACTCGCCCAGATATTCAATACACAGTGAGTAGATTATCTCAGTACATGCATGCACCACAAGAGTCTCACTGGAAAGCAGTCAAAAGATTGCTACGGTACCTGGGAAACACGAAGCATATGGGGCTTTTCTTTTCTGCTACTCCAATCGGTACCCTTGAGATCTTCTCTGATGCCGACTGGGCTGGTGCGCATCTTGACCGCCGCTCCACCACCGGTTTCTGTCTTTACCTCGGTCATCACCTTGTTTCGTGGAGCTCCAAGAAACAACGCTCTGTTGCGTGCTCCTCCACAGAAGCCGAGTTTAAGGCAGTGGCGAATGCAACTGCAGAAGGAATCTGGATACTTCAGTTGCTACAAGAGTTGGGACTTTATATGGCTAAAGAACCAACCTTGTATTGTGACAACATCAGCGCCACTTACCTCAGTCGCAATCCGGTGCTACACAGTCGAATGAAACACGTTGCTGTAGACTTTTTCTTCGTTCGCGAGAGGGTTTAGAATGGAACCCTAACTGTGTCGCACATCCCGGCGAGAGAGCAGATCGCCGACGGGTTCACGAAGGGTCTTGCCACTTCTGCGTTTCTTATGTTTCGCTCCAAACTCCCCTTGCAGATCAGTTTGGACCGCGGGAGGATAAAGGCCTGATCAGCCCAGGCCCATAATATCTCTTTAGAATAATAGCCCATCGGTTATATCTGATGTTATACTACAGTCCATTTACAGTCTTCTATAAATACTCTCTTTAGGGCTGTAATACATACATACGAACACACTTATGAATATACTCAATACAATACATATTCACTACGCTTTCATGTTCTTCCACGCCGGTGGATGTAGCTGCAACAACGTCTCTGAAGCCTTCTTTGTTTGGAAAACCAATTATCCACCAGCATTATGCTCGTCTTAGCACAATTACTGCAATTAAAAGACATTGCTTCCCTCCACTTGTGCTTGTACTTTCTGTTGCTGCTATTGCCTGCTTACTTCTAGGTTTTGCTTCGCTAGGTGAAGTGCTCTTCGCATTGAACATAAGTAATTCTTAAGTATTCTCCTTTGATTCCTTCCTATCTCTTTGCTTCTCATCCCGATCAACCAAAGAATACACCTTCTCAAGGATTGGTAAGGGGTTCATCAATGGGATACTCCCTTTTGCATTCTTGCAATCGCTGTTTAAACCATCCAAAAATTTCATGAGATAATCTTGATCCTTCTGGTTTTAAAATTCTTTAGACGCTCCACATGCACAATCTCCACATATGCATTACGGTGTTTTCCTTGCTGCATTGAGGTGGTCCCAACTTCGTTTCAACTTTGGAGAAAAAATTTATGGGTCATTATTGTAAAGTCAAGTTCCTAATGGTTTTGATGATAACAAATTATCCTTTGAGTATTTGATGTTTTTGTCCAACTGTTTAAGGAAATATGGATTATAGGATCACTTGTAGGCAAGGTTACAAGCGGGTTCTACTATTTGACGGGTGCCCAACAGTCAGGCACTTGTCCACGATCGCTCAGGGTGAGGCTCTGGAGACAACTCACGTGTATACTCACTGTAACTACTGTAGAACTGATGTAGGAAGATGCTACCCTTTCCCGAAAAGATCTAACAACGTTAACCTACACATTTGATCTCTTGAGATCAAATAAATCAGACGCATGGGAGACAGAGAAGAAGAAAACAAAAGCTGGTAGAAAAAGCAGTTGTTGCTTTCTGCATTTCCAGTTTTGTCTTAAGCGACAGACTCTTGTTTGTTGTCCTAACTGGTGCTGCAGTGGCTAAGCCACTTAGAAGCTTGGACTTCAGAGCTAGGTTTGGGATCCACTAAATAAGAGGAAGCATATCCTAGTACATAAGCAAGGCAACATTCATTTGTGAAGTGAGCTGAAACCGGGCCGAAAATTGTAATAGAAAGCTTACAGAGCTTAGAGCTGTAAAGTTTATTCTCATAGTGTTTCAGTTATCAGTGAGTGTGTGAGTTCTTGTAAAAAGCGGTAGTGTGAGCGAGTGGAGTGCTAAAACTCATAGTGTTGAGTAGGCTATGAGGGTAGCGAGGACAGTCGAAGAGCAGTCGGTGGAACTGTTGCGGGGCTATAGATAGTAGATTGGACGGGTCCGATATGATTAAAAGGGCTTGGGGAAGTCCTAAACTGTCCCGAGTCCGTGAGTGGGGCAAGAGGGAGATTGAGTGAATTTCTAGGGTGTAATTCTCAATCGAAAGAGGTTTCCATTTTAAAGTACTTCAGTCTTCTACCTCATTAAGCTAGATATTGTTCTTATTTCACGACACCTACGCGACATGTCCACGGCAGTCAGAACGTGTATTGGAGTACCGAGGGACCAACAATTATGTAGGTCATATCTCTGGCAAAGGTTTTGCACATCAATTCTTCTGTCTCACAGTATTATATAATGTCCCTTATGTCTTTTCCAACTGAATTTATCCAGTACATTACGGCGTGGTTGCATCTTTGCCAATGTGGATATTGTTTCGTCGACTTCTTTGGCTCTATGAATGTTCTGTCGACCAGCCCATACTTATTCTTGTCCTTCAATTGTATGTAGGGGTGAGCATTTGGATTGAATATTTCGGATTTATCCCAAATCAAAAATAATTAAAACTGTTTTTTGGATTTTTTTATCCAAATTTTGTAACCGTTTTTCAAATTTCAGTTATCCAGATATCCAAATTATTATTTGGTAAGAAGTTAAGATTTCACACTAATCAATTCGGATATCCAAATTATGGAAATAAAAAATATTAATCTGTTTTGGTTCCTACCCTACCATAATCCCTTTTTAATTAGAAATTACAACATTGTTTCGTTTAGTCAAACATCATATTTATAAGATATTTATTACACATTCCTTCCTTAAGGTCGTCACATTTATTATCCATTGTTTCCTTAAGTCTAAATATCATATTTACCGTAAAGTAAAAACTTTTTTTCTTTCTTTATGTAAGGTTGAATATTCCACCGACTCTTGACCTTCTTCTTCTATATATAGGCATGTATACCCCTTGTACATTATATAGATACATACAGTAATACAACTGAAAACCAAAAAAAATTAAGTCTTTGGTTTTTTGTCTAAATTTCATTTAACTGAAAACCAGACTAACTAAAATTCAGATCCGATTGGATTTTGAATTTACACCTAGAAAATTTTCTGATTTTGGATATTTTGAATTACAGATAATTCGGTTATGGCTAAATTTTGAATAATTGGGTTAAATCCAATTATCCAAAATCCAATACGAGTTTATTTTATTTTAGATTTCAGATATCCAAATGTCCACCCCTAATTGTATGGTTGTGTTTCATTTCCAAGAATCAAAACCACTCCATCAAATTTAGGTTTGTATGGTTCGACAGCTGTATGTACAACGGATCTGCAAAATCAGGATTCTACACCGGTGAAGAGATGGATTGAATCGAAAGAGTCTCATCGTTTGCTTATTCATTTTCTTCATAGGTGATCTTCTTTTCTTCCCCTTGCGACAATCCAATCATTACCCACCTTAACATCTACGTGTCGCTCAAGAATTTAGCAACATCGATCAGCAGATGGTAATGGTAAAGATTTGAAATCAATAACCAATATCTGAAACAGTAATGAAGTCCAAAATTTAGATCTGCACGGAACTTATTACTATTTAATAAGATAACCAGTCCACATGAATTCCAATAGCTCAGAGATTACCACCAGAAGGCAACCAAACATGCAACAAGGCCATGTCACCACGGAAGAATCACTGTTGTTACAAAAATAATAATATTAGTCATATAAGTGCACAAAGAAAATGGGAATTGATTAATTCTACTATCATTTTTAGAAAGCTGAAAAAAGATGTGAGTTTAAGAAAACAAAACGATTACCCAAAAAAAGAAGAATGACAAAGGCCTAAACACTTGGTTACTTCTGCATAGTCATATTTGGTAAATAATTTGGCCAAACAGATCTCTTGGTGTGGGAACAAAAGCTGGAGAAACAGAATCTAGAAATCAGTCACATATGTTCCAGTTACATATGTCCCGTAAATAAATATAAATAACTTGGTAATCAAACATGGATAGCTATTTTCCTTTAAAAACAAGGATAGCCATTTTTTGGGACCCCTTATTGATTCAGGCAAACAATTACTTTATGAAAGGAGTAGTATGCATCAACTAAAATGCAATGATATTTCTACTTTTCTTAGTCTGTATGCTTTGGGTATAGTAAAGCAACTACACTTTTATTGTCAAGATAGATGTTGTCTACAATCATGTTCAACAAATCAATATATTCATAAACAATCAGATTTATTCAAGAGCAAATATAAATGGTATTCTTTAACTTAAGTCTTGTATAATTGTAACTTGTCGATCATGTTCATCAGTAATCCAGACTAGAGCACAATATCAATATCAAAACCATCTGTTTTCGCACTATCTCAAAATAAAGCACTAATCCTACATACGTCGGCCAAAATCATTCGTCAAGAGAAGGAATTTTAAAGCTCACCTCGAATAACCACATACGATGGCTTCTCCTCAATCGTAAAGCAAAGTAGATCTAAGATCCTGCAATCAATCAAAACAAACACAACAACGAAGATTTCATCGAGCACATAGCAGCAACAGTGCAATAGAAAAGAAGTGAAAAAAAATGGACGAGAGATAGCGATGAATCGGAGTCGAAGATGAGGTGAGAAAAGGCAGTGAAAGAAAAAAGAACGGACAAATTCCTTCCCAAACTTCTTATTTCTCGTGACCTAATCCGAAACTTGTGTTAGGTCGGACACCATTTCACGCAGCTCAATTAAAGAGCACCATTGTGTTAATGTGAGATACGATGACATTTTTTCTTGAAGATAGATGTGGGGAAGGAAAATTGGAAGAAGGTTAGGATGAGCTCATAGACGTTTAGATTTAGGGTAGAATATTGAGTATGATTGTGAATAGTAATTTGGGGGTGTAAAGTGTAAACATACAATTAGCATAAGGAAAAGTAAGACATAAAATTGGAAGTTTGTTTTTTTTTTTTTTGATAAAACTTGTCATCACCTTAGATATAAAAGATAGAAATAAAAACTGACAGAAAATAAGGGGCAAACCCTTTCATTCTGCCAGAACCAAGTCATAATTACATGCCTCTATGATACTAGGGGGAACATCCTCCCCCACCCAAAATACGGTTTTGTTCAACTGGGGGTTACCCATGCTACTAACAAGACAAGTAGGAAAGTTATCATACGACACTTCGTTACCACAAATGATATCAGAAAATCTAGCCTTAATGCGTCTAACACGCATAACATCTTGACCATTA